>WBMZ01004492.1:0-101360 GCA_013400975.1 Atrichornis clamosus | reverse complement strand
CCCTGCTTCCTGGGCCGGACCAGCCGAGGCGGCCCCCGCCCCGCCGTGAAGCGGAGCTGCCGCCGCCGCAGCAGCAGCGCCGGTCGCGGGGCGTGCTCGCCGCCCGTCGCGGGAGCTGCATGTGCGCGGGAGCTGCGGCGGAGGATGGCGGTGCTCAAGCTCGCCGACCAGGTGGGCGCCGCGGGGTGAGCGGGCGGGGGGCGGTGGACTCAGCCGCAGCCCCCGTGCGGGGCGGCAGGGGGGAGGCCCTTCTCTGCCGGGGGCGGCCGTGGACCCCCTTCCCGGGGGACGCCGTGTGGTGCCGGCTGCCCGCTGCCCCCCGAACTGCCGCCGATGCGCTTCTCTCGCCTCCCAGCGGACATTGTGTGCGGCGGGTCGGGGGCTCGGGGCCGGGGTCCGGGGCCGGGGTCCGGGGCCGGGCAGGTCGCAGCTCGCCGGGGTCGCGGCGGAGGCAGCCGGTGCCGGCCGCAGGCGCTCGCCCGCCGCCGCTGAGCTGCCGCCCCGCGGTCCCCGGTGCGACCCTGACATCTCCCGTCGGCGGAGTGGGATGGAGGTGGATGTCGGCTCGTTTCGAAAGGCCTCTCGGCTCTGCTTATCCTTCCTTTGGGTTTCTCTATCGTTTCATTGCTGTGCCATACGTAGAAATTATTTTTCCTGTTGGCTTTTTACTTAACAAGTGCCTCTTCGGATTAGCTGTTGCTGTTGTTCACAGGCCACTAGGGAAACCTCTGTAGTATTAAACCCTTGGATCGTGTTAAATTTAGCAACGGGCAGACAGCTGTAATCAGTGTTTTAAGTATTTCTTATCACTAGTGGTTAAAAGCATTTAAAAATATTTAGTAAATTGATATTATGACCCCGCACCCTGATTTATCCATATACTCTACCAACTGTTACACACTTTGTGTTCTTTAATTTGCTATTTTAAATTCAGTGTGGTCTGCCTGTGATCTGCAGTGTGGGTGTCCTGCAAGCCTCAGACCCTTCCTGTGGAGTTCAGAAGGACTGCCTGCAGCCAGCCCCTCTCCAAATACCTGTGCTTGCAGATCACAAGCCTCATTCGCAGTCTATTTATGCTTTTCTAGTAGATTCTTCCACATGTACAAAGCTGCTACATAACACATTGAAAAGAGTTTTGAAAGGAGAAAATGATAAAGCCTGCTTCTAAAGTGAAAGCGATACTATGGGACCAGATTATAATGTGTTTTCATGTGTAACAAAAGGCTGTATTTAGGTGCTGTCTCCTGACATACCCCTTGAATATCCTCATCTTTAGATGTGGTGCTTATGACTGGCAAAGAAAATATTTCACACCATGAGGCTTTACTACCCCATGGTGCACAAACTGAGTCTCATAAATAAGGAGATTCAGGTGTGTGTTAAAAATCCAAACAGCAACCATTAATATTAAAAATACATATGTGACAAACGACCAAAATAGTACAGTTTCAGTGCTTTTTATATGCTTAAGGAAGCCTTTGAATTTAGTGCCTTTAGCAATTTTAAACCTTTGCTGAAATCTTATGGAGATTCAGCAGCTTCAGCAGCAGTAGTAGAAGTCAAAATAGATTTAAGTCAGGTAGATCACATCTTGATGAAGTCTGTAATGCTGTAGAGAAACAATAGTCAATTGTCTTAGGGTTTTCCCTTTTCTTCTTCTCTAGGAACCCTCAAAACTGAGGGAAGAGGCTTCTTAGAGCTGCAGTTATGCTCCTGCAGTGTGCCTACTTTGGGGATGCTCAAAATTTTGGTGAATGCTCATCATTGTTCCTGGTCAGGCTGTGGCCTGGCACATGATAAGACAGGCTGATAGTTTTTGTTTGTGGATGTATGTCTCCTGTTGTTTACAGAGGGGTGTGTTGATCTAGCTGCGCTCATCCTACTGGATCTCTTTTTATTTCCTGAAGTTTCTTCAACAGATCTTTTTCTTTCACTTCTGAGAGACTGGAGGAGGGGGAGGAACATTTGAAGGTGGCTATGGTTCTTCCTGTTAAACCGAGAGCAGAAGTTTTTGTGGGCCTGTTTCTGTGTGCTTGGAGCTTGGCAGGGCCTTTCCGACCTGCAGCCTGAGCAGTGTAACCAAGGCGCTGGGGCTGCCCCACAGCAGCTCTGTGTGCATCAGGCCCAGCTCTACTTGTCATCTACATCAGATTTGAAGAGTGCTGTCCACAGACTGGCCCACCTTTAGCTGAGAGAGACACAGCAGCAGCAGCCCCATGTATTTATAGACAGACAGTCAAAACAGAGGTGAGCCTGGGCCGAAGAATGATGTGTTTGGAAAGATTTGCATTCCTGTAACAACTCCTGTGGGTGCTCTGACTCGCTGGGGTTGCAGGAGCAGGCTCCTGCTGCATTTCTTCCTGCTCTTGAGGACTGAGGCAACTGTGACAGTGATAACTTGCAGCGATTCAGGAAACTGTTTCCTTTTGCTTAAATACCAGAGGCCACAGCTTGCAGTGTCCTGCAGTGAGATTTGGAGTACGTAGGACACTCCACAGGTACCTGCAGCAGTCGGGACCTGGTGTGCTGTGAGTGTGGGCTGCTTTTTGTGCAGAGTGTGAGGTGGTTCAGGCCTTAGTTGTGATGCTCAGGGAAGGTTGACTTTGAAATCAAGAGCTCTCTGCCTGTCATTGGGATTTCTATAGCACATGCTTTCTTCTGGATGCATGAGACCAGTGAGGAGAGCTTCATGTAGGAGATTACTAGAGAACCTCCACACTGAGAGTTTCAGCCTGCATTTCTCTTAAGAAATCTGTTTCCTCTTTGCCTCCATGCTTGTCTTACCAACTGTATCTAACAGCACAGGGAGCATTTAGACAGATGAGAAATTAATCACACCATTTCTCATATAGGCTTTGAAGACAGATGTTAATTGTTGCAGTTTTTTTGATATAGCTGAAAGGTGCTAAGGTATTGCTGTGCTTAATCCTTAAAAGAGATTATCAGTGCTTTTGGCTGCATTCACTGGTTAGGTAGGAGAGCTTAGTTTAAGAGTTTAGCATTAGTACTTGAATTTGCTTTCAGTGATGGTAATTGCTAGCTCATCAGTTGGGCCATGAGAAACCTGTAAGTGATTTAACCACAGGAAGTGTATTCTGCCATCACTTGTTTCTAGATGAATTTCTTTCAGGCCTTACTTTTTTCTGTAACTGTCACTAGTTGCTTTTGAATGAACGTTAAGCTGAAAACAAGCTAAAATAATTTGTAAATAAATAAAGAATAAAACTTAAATTAATTTTTAGGATTATAATCTTTGTGCATATTGGCATGTGTGTATTTGTAAACATTCTGATATTCTAAATATCTCAGTTGTCATATAAAATTATTACAAAACTTTCTCTAAATCTTAACACATTTCACATTTATCTGGTTGGTTGTTTGGTTTTTTTTTTACCATCTCTGCATTGAATGTTGATCACAGCAAACATGTGAGTTGTTTTAAGGACTGAAGAAATGGGGTTTTTTTACAATTCTAAGAGTTACTGCTGTTTTGTTTCCCATCCAAGTCCTTGGCTGTACCTTTTCCATTTTGGGAAGCATTAGTATTTTATATTGTGTGAGGGTACAGTTGTATATGATAAAAGCCTTTGCAATTAAGCTAGAGTTCAGAAGGAGCAGAAGATAAGTGCTGCAACAGGTGAGCAGGCAGAGGCTTTCAGGTGTGAGTTGCACTGACACAGCTTGAGCCTGGCCGTGCAGATGTGAACAGGGCATGGAAACCCCTGCTGTGCTCCTGTGGTGCCGTTTGGGGAAACCTCCTTGCTGCAGCTCTTCATCCCTCCCTGGATTTTGAGTTGCCATTCCCTCTCCTCATGAGTGTCCTTTCCCCTTTGCCAAAGCTCTCAAAGGGTGAAAATATTGATGTGTTTATGGCTTTTGTGGCTGCTTTTTGAGCAGCAGTTGTTGCCTGGACCCCCCTCTCTTATCGTTTGAGTAATCAGCAGATGCAGGGTTCTTCCTGCTGCCACTCTCCCTGCTTGCTGTCTGCAGTTCTTTGCACAGCTTATTCTTCATACTTGCACCAAATAACTTTGGGTTTTTGAGCAGTGTTTGTTTGCCACTTGCAAACTTTTCCAGAGAAAACCTGGTGGTGTATGTCCTGCTGAGTGTGCTTTTTATCTTCAGAGTTTCCATTGATGGTTCTGGGCAGCAAACAGACAATTGCTCTTGTCAGCACTCTGTGAGAGGGTAAAATATCTTAAAATAATTCTATATGTAAACTTCTGCAATTCAGCTTTTGGAAAATTATTGTGGAAGAACATAAAGCAGCGATGTTTGGAGTGGTATGTGCATGGGACATCCTGCTTGTTGATGTCTGTCAGAGCTGATGCGAGCTCTCTGCTGCCTATTTGTTGCTTATAGTTGTGCATGTTTGCAGGGGAAGTGTATCACTCTGGCTTTGAAAGATTCTGAGAATGTTTTCTATAAACAATAAAACGGGAAGTTACCTAGAAGTGCAGCCTGCGTAGCTACTTTTAAGAGATGTAGTGCTTAGTGGTTTCATGCTTGCACTGTCAAATTCAGTGAGAAGCTTGCTGTAAATCTGAGACAGACACAGGGCCTATCCAGCCTTGGGCCAGTGCACCTGGAGGGTCACAGTTTGCTGTGACTTCAGTGTCACCAGCCCAGGCCCTGTATGTACAAAACAACAGAATTATTTTTAGGCTGCCCTTACAAGCGTGCGTGTGCACGCATAAGGGTAATGAAGCCCAGATAAATGGTTGGTGTATGTACTTAGGCTGCTATTAACTGCAAAAACCTCATCCTGTCTCCTGGTATTTTGCCTGTTGTCCTTGATTGCTGAGAGTAAGGCAGTGTGACTGGAACTGAAAGGACCATTTCTCTCTCTCCCTTTCCCAAATATTTTCCTGTGTTTGAAAGTTCTTTGCTGACCATCAGGATCCTTTTTATTATGGTCACAGAGAAACAGCATTAAACAGATGTTTAAATAATTTTAAACAGATGTCAAAGATCGTAAAAATTGGCTGGGCAAAGGCTGGACTGGTGTCTGAACACACTTAAGAACAAAATGAATACAACAGTAACAAATAGTCTCCTAACAAAACCAATTACAATTCCAAGTGATGGTGCGTCGAACTTACTTCAGAATCATTCAATTGACAAGAATGTCTTTTTGTGTATCCGTTCTCTCTGACAAGTAAAAGCATCTGAGAAAATGCCCCTGAATCTGTTGTATAAAATAGGAATAATGAACCTGTGCCCTGTGGCCACAGCCAGTCAACAAGTTAATTTTGTGTGGCATGAGATGCCATGATTACTCCCTTCCTCATATTATGACTAGATAATATTAAGGTGTGTATATTAATTTGCAGTTTTCCAAGTGGTTTTGAAAGGGCTTACAGCCAGAAAGAGATAATCCATTTTAGTACAAAATAGTCAGGTAGCCACAAAACTAAGGTAATTGTGGGGAAGGAAGAAGGAGGAATTTACCCACAGGAGCGTGTCTCTTTTATTTTGTGTGAAATGGAAATGTGGTTGGACCAAAATAACTCCACTGTGGCTGCCACTGTCTTTCTAGAGCCATGATGCTCCTAGGTGTAATAAATACTGTGAGTTGTGGCTCCATGCATTTTAAAATAAAATAAAAACTTCGGGAAAATATGGAATGTGCCAGAATTCCTGTACTTGTTCAGACCTGTAGGAATGATGGTTGCTGCCATCTAGTATAGATGGCACCTTAGCTCTGACACAGAGAATCATCAAATTGTTTGTATTGGAAAAGACTTTTAAGATCATAGAGCCCAATCATAAACCTAACACTGCCAGGACCACCACTGAACTATGTCCCTACATGCTTTTTAAATGCCTCCAGGGATGGTCCTGTTTAGAGGAGGTGGTGGTGAAAGCTTTGGGTCACTAAAGAAAGCAAGATACAGGCTTGAAACGGCAACTGCTTTACTGGGGGTTTTTTGTGTTGTGTGGTTTCTTGTGGGATTTTTGTTTTGTTTTGGTTTTGGTGGGGTTTGTTTGTTTGTGTGTTTGATTGATTTTGTTGGGATTTTTTGGGTTTTTTTGGTCATGGCTTCTGCAGAGTTTCACTTCCTAATTTTGTAACCTGTTTCAAGGTAAAAAAGAAGTGCTTGAGTCAGAATTTCTGGAGTGATGTAACGTTCTCAAGTCTGTCAGATATTTCTTTAGCAGAGAAATCCTGCAGAAGTTTGCTCTTTGGTAATGCTGGAAAGGTTTGGCAGCGGTTGTGCCTAGATGCCTGGCTGTTTTGAGGGGGTGTGTGCCTGTCATTGTTAGGGTGTTAGTTTTCTTGAATTGCAGATGGCATCCAGCAGAACTTACCCTCCTGTACGCTCTTGAGGTGTGGTATTTTATCCCTGCTTGACAAGTGCCTGGTGACCTCTTCCTGCTCATCTCTTAAATGAAGATGTGGTTGTCATGGCTACATTTAGTGGAGAAACAAACATTGCTCCCAGCTTGGGTGCTTGTGTAATGGCTTGGTTCCAGCGAGGTGATGTTTTCATCTGGATCCTTGCTGGAGGCTGGACAGATGTTTTCCGTGACCTGGGATTACCGGTGCCCAAGCTGGAGCTGGCCACTCTCTGCAGGCTGTGGCTGTGTGTGCTGTGCCTCCCCTGGGGCACCATGTCAGCGCTGTGCCGCTCTGTCAACAGCACCACGCCGCGCTGTCGGCCACGCTCTGGGCTTGGGAGCATATCCCTGAAAGCTAAGAAAATTTTTAAGGGTTGTTTCTGGAGGTCTGTGTGTAGCTGATCCTTCTTGTTTATTTCCAGAGAGAGAGGCTCTGGGATGTGTTGGTGATGGGAAGGGGTTCCCTGTGCTGGCGAGGGGTTTGCAGTCTGTTCACCCAGAGGAGCCAGGCCAAGTGCCTTCTCCTCAAGCTGCCCCACCATCAACAGATCTTTGCTTGCAAAACGAGCAGCCCACTCTTTAGGAGCTAAGGACTTACTCTTTAGGACTTACTGGCTGTCTGCAGGCTAATAACTATTGCTTCAACGTATTATGTTTCTAGCTTGTTTTTAATCTCTGTCCAGAATTTTTTCCTTTCACTGGTACTAATACAGGTTCTAGTGTCAACAGATGCCTACTGGAGCCAGATACTGTAGGTATAAGCCTATTAGGCAAACGTTTCAAAGTATATTCTGATTACAGTGACTATTTCTTCTGGTTTTTATTCCTACTTATCTTGAATGCCCTGTTTCACATGCTGCCTGTGTGTGTTGTGGAACACACAGGTGAGCTAAACTTGCTGACAGAATACCTCTGTATTTTAACCATTTAGTGCATTTTTTGGGCTGCTTCCATATTGAAATTAGCTGTTGGGGTTTTTGGGTTTTTTTCAAAAGTGCGTATCTGTCATTTGTCACTTTTTATGTTAGCTGGAAAGCTTGGGCTGGAGAGTTCCCATAACTGCTGCCTGTGGCTTCAGCCTTCTTTTATTTGGTGCACTAGAAACATGTAGCAGCATGCTCTTGGAGCTCTTCAGCCTGGTGGTGGGTGGGAATCAAAGCTTTACAAAATTGCACTTAAAGGGGAGAAATTATTTTGCAGTTTTAATCAAGGGTTTGAGGTCATTCTTGATGTCTGCAAGGAGTTGGTCAACAAATTACAGCATTTAGTTGTGGCTAGGTAATTGTGACATTCTGAAAAAGCATGTGCTTTTTGATGACAGACATTTGCATGGGTTTTGCTTTTGGGGGAAGAAAAATCTTTCCTGGCCGCAGATGTATAACCAAAAATGGAGGCTGTTTAATTCATTTCTGCCATGCGGTGCTGAACCTCCTGGCCTAGCAGGCTGGTCTGCTTGATGTTTGTTCTTCGTGTTACGGGCTGGTTTGTACATATGGACGTGCATTTCTGTGCTGGAAGTATTTGTCAAGGCTTGCTCTTTTACTTTAGGAGTACTTGGGGGGAATGCCCTCACAAAGCCCCACTTCCCCCTCACAGCTGCATGCTACTGCGTCTTGGTGAGGAAGTAGGCAGAACTTAGTAGTTGACTTCTGCATATGGTCTTAACTGAGGTACCCAGTGGCACCTATTTACTGAGCTAAAACTTCAGCTCCTTTCATAAAGGAATTGGTTTCTTATGAAAAACCCTGGTGCTATTGAATTATGTATGTGTATGTAGGATTGCTTTGACGGCCACGGGTTGATATCCTTAATGAGACAGAAAGTCTGCAAATAATCTCTAGCGATGAATAATGTGCTGTTTAAGCATTAGGATTTTTATTTTGGCAATTTTTTTAATCTCATATGACCTGTTTTTTCCCCCTATCTTGCAGCGTTTGTAATTTTACAGACTTGTTGTTTGAACAAATGTCTTTTGTCCATGCAAAAGTTTTAGCAAAATAGTTGTTTGGTATTTACTTAGTTGCATACTTCTAACTGTATGTCTCTGTAAATGAAGTATTACCAGAAGTAAAGAGCTTTACTTAAAGAAATTTAAGAGTAAAAATGTAAAAATCAAGTGTTGCTATCTGCAGTGTATCAGCTGAAGAGAAAGCATCCCAACCAGTCAACTACACCATTAGGTGCACAAACTTGCACATTCTAAATTGATCAAATCATTTCTGGGAAAGGAAATGAGTGTGAACATTAATAAGCTTTTATATGCCTTTCATCATTAATAATGTAGATAATACCATTCAGATGGAGAACATAACCCATTTTATCGTAGCATCATTTTAACATGATAGGCTCTTTGCCTTTCCAAGGTGAAAGGGCCACAGATTGCCTTCTGTAATCTCATCCTCAAATGAAGTTTTGCTTTTGGCTATACTGAATCTAGACTAGCTTTGCAGGAATATGGGGAAGCTGCTTCATATTTATAGTAAAACATGGGTAGCAGCACCTGCCTTGCTGTGCTTCTATGTATAAAGTTAACTTTTTCCGTAATTATAATAGACAAAGGTGGACATCATGTCTTCCTCATAGTGTTTTCATTCTTGCCTCTCTAGGTGGTGGTGGCTTTTTTTTTTAATAGAGGTTACTTCTTTTGTTTTCTGTGCAATAAGGCAGCACAACAAAGCCATGCCTGTGCTGTTGGGCCTTGCAGGCAGTAGTAGGTGGGTTCACAGGCCACCAAGCTGGGCTGGTGTCACTGCTGGAGCCAGCCCTCTTGCCACGGGAGCTGGTGCCAGCAGGGAGCCTGAGATCTCGAGGCTAGAATCCCACAGTATTACCTGGTAAAACACTGATTTGCTCAGTGTAGTCTTTAGGTGTTTAACATGCCAAGGGTAAAAAAAGAAAGAACAAAGGCCTGAAATACTCCATATTGTCTTTATGCTTCCAGCTGTTTGAATGTGCTTGCCAATGCAACACGCAGCATTTATCTCCAATTTAAAATCAAGAAGAGGGACTTAGTTGTTGATTTCAGGATCACTTCTGAAGTGTTCTACCAATCAAGTAAAGGTGGTATGCCAAATCTTGCAACTGTTGCCTCTGTTTGAGAGGAGCAGGCTTAGGTGGGTAATCTTGTTGCATCCTGCTTGGCATGAATCAAGCCTAGTATGAGGCATTTTTTTTTCTTTTAATGTGTACAAGCGTTGATCCTTTAGCTGTATGCATAGTTCTGCTCCTCTTTAGGAGATGTGGCCCTGCTTCTGGTGGGGTTTTCTGCATGTGGAACCTATGGCTCTGATAACCTTGGCTGAACACAAATCTGAGATCTTTTTTTTTTTGAAGAAGCTGCCAAGGTAGCTTTAGAGGTAGGAGATAGGGGGGTGGAAGGACAAGAGCTGCCCTGTGGAGCCGAGGCAGAGAGCAGCAGGGATGCTAGGAGGAGGCAGCGGAGAAGGCAGGCACTGTGTAGCTGGAGGCGCAGTGCTGCTGCCTGATGGCACTGCCAAGAGAAGGTGCTTGTTTACCCTTTTCACAGCCGGAGAACTGGGGTGCAGAGAAGCTCTGTGACTGAGGTCAGGCTGAGAAGGGAGCTGGTGACAGAACAAGAGCCAAATCCTGATTTACCTCTTTCAGTGACTGATTCACAGTGATGCCCTGCCTTCCTGCAAGTTGTTTTAACACTGTTTACCATGTGGGCTGATGCCAATCTCAGGATATTGCAAGATGAGAAATGAATAGTGGCATGCGTTGTCATAGTAGTGTTAAATTCAATGAACGTATCGGGGTTTGCAGATATTTGCTCTATAAAGAGTAAGATCCGCTCCAGTGCTGCTTAAGAGCAAGTGTTCTGTTAAGAAATGGTTTCTAGGTCACCTGGTAGGTAAAGACTTGTGCTGTCTGGTTGCTCTGGGTGGCTAATGGTCACTAATCCTGTGTCATAGGTTTAGCGTTGTATCCCGGCAGTGCAAACCGTAAAAGTGAGATCAGCCTGTTGTGCACTGATGCTCCTTGTTTAGCCTAAACATCCCAATAATGCAGGACTGTGTGACTCTGCCACAGAGCACACATGCACAGGAATCCGGGTCGTTCAGAGAAATGGAGGTTAGCCTCTCAAATATGAAAACTTACTGTCAGTGAATTAGATGATGCCCTTTGGGTATGTTCCCACAAGGTCTGTTTCCTGTCAGGCTCAAACTGAGCAATCTTAGAATCATAGAATCATTTAGGTAGGAAAAGATCCTTGAGATCATTGAGTCCCGCTGCTGAAAACCATTACAGCTGGCACACTGTACAAGCTGATCAGGATTCAACACCGTCCCCCAAGAGAAATGTTTGTGGTTTAACATAACGCTGGCTGATCCCCACACCATGCTGGAGTCATTTAGATACCTCCTTAAGGAGGGATCGATACACTTGAATTCAATTCTAACATAGGTAATCCACTTGAATACAAAGCAGGCATTTTAAACCCACTCAGAAACCCCACACATGTCTTCTCACTAAGCTTTGCTTATTACATGTAAATATTTATAGATATATAATCTAGTTTCTAATTAGAAGAAGTTGCTCCTTTTAGAAGCATAGTCAAGAAGACTGGAAAATTTGTTCATCACCCCTGCTTCCCAGAGAAGTGTTGTTTCTCTTCTGCAGATGGAAGCAAATGGAGCTGAACAGTTTTGCCCTCCTCCACGGAGAAGGGTAAGACTATCTAAACCAGCTGTGTAGCTCCGAGAGTAAATATCTAGACCTGAGTTTTCTGAGCATGTGCCCACTGTTGGTGGGGAGATCACACAGCCCAGGAGCACCTGCATCCTTGGGGCTTGGCAGGTGTAGTTACCTGGGGTAGCTGGTTACAGCAAGCCTTGCATTTATCCTCTTCCTACAGGCATAGGCACAGCTTTCACATAAATCAGCGACTGCATTTAGGATCTTCTCGTTCCTGTTCCTGGGTAGAGTTTGCATATCTTTCACGGGTTTTTATGACTGCTTCGTGCCCTCCAAGGCAGGTATGTGATTCACCAGAGAGCTGTGAAGGAGAGANGGTATGTGATTCACCAGAGAGCTGTCTGGGGAAGGAGAGACAAATGAAGGCAAACCACAGAGAAGGCACATGATCTTCAGCACTTCTTGTTCCTGTGGGGTCAGCTGAAGACAGCTCCAAACAACTGTCTGAAAACCCTCGTGTGACTCCTCAGGGATGACCCTGTGCAGACACATGGTCTCCAGCCCTTTAAAGACCTGCACGCTTTCAGACAGTTGTCTGGGGAATTCTTCGTTTGACTCTGTGGTAGGGACGAAAGTTAAAAGGAGGTGCCAAGCAGGCATAATTCAGTGCCTGAAGCCTACAAAAAGCTCTAGCACGGAGCAAGCTTTCACCTAGGACTTGTGCACAGCTGCCTGTCCGGTGCCCAGCAAAAAGGGAAGGAAGGATCTGACCCACAGAAGTAAAAAAAAATCTCCTTATGTCTTTTCTTTCCCTGTGAGATTACTGAGCTGTTCAGAGTCTGCTGGACTGAATTGCACTGCTGCTTGCTGGGATATTGGAACATCAAAAAAAAATTGCAGTGAAAGTAACTGCTTCACCTGTGTGGATGCAATCCAGCAATAGCATTGCATTTGAGAGTGATTGTTTCATTCCTGATGCTGCTTCCATTGATGTATTTTGTTTGGTTTCAAGCAGTAGGCTTGGAGAGAAAACTCCAGAGCTTTGCCTGTTTTTAACAAAATGTTCAGCTAATATGTTAATTGAACCTTGAACACGTGCAGTAGCATTTTTAAGCTATGGTAGATGTTTTGCCAATAAGGTAATTCTCTCTACAGAGGGATAAACAGTTTGCTCAGCCAGAGCAGAGCTTGCTTACTTGTGCCTTACTGCATAAATTCGTGCATGTTGTATTTCCCTGTAGAGTTGTGCTGATCCCTGGTGTTTGTAGCATGACAAGTGGAATCAATGTAAAAGCCATCCTCTGCTGAGGTCTGCCTTGAACAAGCTGAAAAACCAGTCAGATCTAGTTTATACTGCCCATGCCCCTTTTTTGGGAAACAAATGTGGTTGAAGACAAGCTTTGTACTACCAGTGAGCCCTTAGAGGTAGTAAAACTGCCTGCAGAAATATAAGTAGAAGGGGTTTTACTTGGTTAGTTGGAGTCTGTTCCCTGGTGCACTGCTGGGACCTGATGCTCTCCTTACCTGTGTGACAGAGCCAGGCTTGGGATGCTGTGTCTGATTTCCTGCCCTAGCACCAGGCAGGCCTGGGTGCTGGCTTTCCTTGAGATGTGGGGAAGTGCCACATGTTGGTTAAAACCAGCGTAGCTTTACTGGCAGTGACTGCCCAGGTCCTGCTTCTGGGAAGGGGCCATGTCTGTGCAAATCATTTCTTTCCCCATCCTTAGGATTAGGGATCCAACCTGTGGGCTTCTTTCTTTCACAGTAGGGGTCTGCTTTGTTATTCTGCCAGCCCTTTCCCTCAGTAGAGGCTAACCCTGGATTTAAAGATCCCAGAAGGGACAAAGGAGTTCAGGTGTCTTTCTGATCTTTGTTGCTGAAGCGCAGTTAGATCATTTGCTGTGAGCAGATCTCAGTTGTGCTTGGAAATTTACTGAAACAGCTACTGTGAAAAAACTCTTCTGAATAGATATTTTGGTGTGGGCGCTCATATTCTTGCATAAGAGCGTAGTTTGCTGGTCTGTCTTAATGCACCATGGAACTAGAATAACTGCTGACTAATTATTCCAGAATAGCGCTTTTGGTAAATGCCTGAGCACTGAAAAGCCCACTACAAAGAACAAAGACAGCCCCCACCCCACGCCGATTCCAAAGAGGAGGTTCTTCACAAGGTATTTAAATAGTTCTGTTCATTCATGTCTGTTTAGAAAAGAGCAGTGGTAAGTTTTATGTTGCATGCTTAAAATATTTCATATTAATTAACAAACAACAATTAATTTTACATTATGATGCTTAAGGGGTAGACTGCAAGGAATGGTATTCAACTGTGGCTGTTTGGCAATTATGACCTTGTATATAATAACAGGCTCAATAAATTCTTGATCTGAGAGAGCACCAGTAATCAACACAGAGTTAATTAACTGTGCTGCTTGCATAGGAAGTGCTGTGCCGTACTGTCTGGATCTCTGCAGTGCTACAGGCTGAAAATGTTTGATTTGTGTGATACCTGCCTCGTTTACATAGAAATTTCCCTCAAAGCTGATGGTGAAGAGGGAGCAACTTTTCTTCCAGGTGACTGAACTCCACACACTGGTCCCACCGGTCATTTTTGTCTGTGTCTCTGACACTGGCAGACCTTACATGGGTCACTGTGTCACTTTGGCTTTCTGTCACCTCCACGTAGAAGGTGGCAGCCTTTGGATGAGTCTGCAGTAATGGTAATAGAAAGGGCTCTTGCACCAATGGTTGTGTTCGGGTTAATCCTATATGACTGCCAGGAAATTAGAAATCAGTGTGATAATAGTCATACTCATCAGCTCTAATTTAGACTTTAGACAGGATTGTTTTTTTCTTGTGTGTTTCTTTAATAATTTGATAGGCAGTCTAAAAAAGGGAAAATTAGCACACCTTTGGAGAGAAAAGCATTCCATCTCTGTACCACTCACTCCTCCACACTCCAAATAGATCTTGTCATTTTCCTGAATATGTGAAGCTTAGAAGTATGAAACTGGCTTGGCCTTTTGGAGTGGCCATCCTTCTGTTGGTTCAGTGTGCATATTAATGTGAAGGATGGATTTCTAACCTGGCATTGTACATTTTTAGTCATCTAGCTTACCTGCTTTTTTGATGTCCTTTGAACCACTTTTGTATCTGGGGTCACTGTAGACTGTCACAGAAGAATTCAAAGGTCTGAGCCATGGGAGTGCTTTAAGTTTGCCAAGAGCAGTGCCCAGTAAGACCCAGTTTGGAGGTTTTGATTTACTCCAATATGAGAGAAGTGAGAGAAAGCAGCTGTTTTCTTGTTGCTGGTATGTAAAGCCTCCTGAGTTCATATGCCCTGTTTTTACTCTTGAAGTTAATTTAACATAGAGGTATAGGACAAATATTCTTCTTGCCTTTTTTAAAATTTATTTTTTAAGTGCAGTTAAGTGTAATCCTTGATCTTCTTTCCTCTTTCTGCCAACTGGGCTATTAGTCTTAATTAGAGCCCTTTTAGTAAACAGTTAATAAAAGGGTAGCTCAGTACACTACCACAAGCCGTGGCAACCAAATAGGGCCAGAAATAGATGAGCAAAAACTGTATAGTCTGAAAGGGTAATGGAATGCTCTTAACCGTTTGTAATGATGAACTAATTATAGGGGCCTGAGAGTGGGGAAGGGAAGGAGAGAGGAAGAGATTTTCACTTTAGATCTCAAGGCAGAGGAAAGTGATGGTTCAGCTAATCTCTCTTCTGCAAATGAGATTTTTCTGCCGCAGCCACCCAGCTTCTGTATTTGATACAAAAGGAGGCAATAATTCTTAAATCATAGGAAAACAACTCTTCTTTTTTTTTCCTTTTTTTTACTGCCCAGTCTGGGAAACAGAAGTCAACTGACACCTCCTCTTATTAACCCAAAAGTGTAGCTGGTGGTTATGTCCTGGCATTCCGACTTTTCTGCCCTCCCATCCAGCTCCCTTTTTACCCGGCTGGCGTGACTCTTGCTGACTCTGGCGGCTCATCCTGTTCTCCAGCTGCTGTCCAGACAGCTCACTCAGAGAGGCTGCTTCAGTGAGGTATGTAACACTTTCTCAGATTCAGGCTTGTGCCTAGTTTTTCACGAGCCGCAGGGGATTCAATCCAATGAATGGGCAATGCTGTACTAAGCTAATATTAAAGACAACTATTCCATTTTAGTACTATGGCTGATGGTCCCACATACATATGTTTATAGATATGCACTATGTAGTGCATGTACAGATCCTTAGCATATTTTTTTTTGGATTATCTGAGTTGCCTCAACCATGGTTTTCTTTAGAGCCATGTATGTTATTCCTTGTTTTGAGAAGCCCTTTTTCTCTTGCCCATGTGCTAGCACAATTTTTCCTTCCTCATACCTCTCGTGTTTTCAGAGTGTGATAGAAGATGGTCTGTGCTTTCCTCTGTGCCCAGCTTGTGTTATAAAGTCCACATGTTGGACTTCACTCCTTGATTTTACCCCCTTTTATGTTTTCAGCACAGTCTCTCTCTATTTTTGCCAACTGCTAGAGTGTCTTCAGTGCTGTGAAGTCAGATGAAAGGTAGTAGTTAAAGCTCCCTTTGCAGCAGTCCTTGCCTTGGGTGTGCTGGTAAAAATCCCTTGGAACTTTGCTGAAGTTGCATCATCCCCTTCATTCGTAGCTTCAGAAGACCTAGGATCGTTTTCTCCTGACACCACCAAAAGAACAGAGCTGGTGGCAGTACAAGCAAGAGTCATTAGTTTTCAATAGTTTTAGGTGTCATATGTCACTTGTGATTCATTATTTCTGGTATTTCATGAAGATATTTTTTTTCCATTTGTTTTGGTCTTATAAACAGCCCATATTTTTTCTCTTAAAACAAAATGCAAATGATTTTATGAATATGTTAGATGTAAGTTGAAGACAATGATAAATTATAGTAAAGATCTGTTATACAATGTGGAAGGTGTACAAGTAACGGATGCAATCAGAAAAGACTGAAAAATTAAAATGGAAAATGGAAAACACAAGGCTGGAGACAGGCAAATGTTATGCCCTTTTTAAAAGGGGGGAAGTGAGGAGGGAGAGAATTAGTCAGTGTAAGCCAACATTGTGATGTATACAAAGCAAATTGTTGGACAGCTGACTTGTAGGTATCTAGATGATGTTGAGGTAATTAAAAAAAGAAAACCACAGAAAAGCATAAAAACAAATGTTCATCCAACTGAAGGGCCTATATCTTTACTTTTTCTTACAAGGATTCAGAGAGATGGGAAGGCTGGTATTATTTCAGATTTTGAAACTACAATACCATTTGTTGTAGTTGATTCATGATTTAAAAGCTCTAAGTATAGTGATCTGCATCCTGGTTCCCCAAATTTCAGCAGCATTTGAACTTCCCTGTATTTAATGGCATCCAGCCTTTTTGGTAGTATAAGAGAAGAAGGAGGATTGTGATGTTAAAAAGTCATAAAGTATCTTGTTTCCAGAAGTCTCTGGCATGACAGAATTTCTGGAGATTCTTAGAATCACAGGATTTCTGAGAAGGGAAGTCTCTGCTGTTGATTTTTCTACTCTGTGCAGGGAAATGGGACTTTGTGCACATTTTTTGAAACTTGCATTAACACCACCGGCAGAAACTACCCTGTAAAGGCCCCGGACTTTTGCTAACCACTCCAGCCATGAGGAGAAGAATAGGGAACAGTAAATGCTAGTCTTGTTCCTCATATGAGTGTGATGAGATAGGCTGACACCTGGGCAAATTTCAACTGTTTCTAAATTGGGAAGCTGATAAAAGAACCCAGTGTATCTTCACCACTCACTTTTCATGACTCTTTTCTTTGCAGACCCTCAGGAGGGGGCTCGTCACTTTCTGCCAGTGATGCAGCTTTCTGATCAAGTTTTTGTCATGGCTGCAGCAAACTTGGTCAATAATACAGGAAGAAAGACACTTTTGGCCTGGATAGAAATTACAGGATTTTGTTGCCAAGGCAAGCAATTCCAGTTTCAGCATGCAAAGTGGAAAAATATGCCATTGTCTAGTTCAGTGAAAGCTGTAAAACCAAAGGAAAATTAATGTACTTTAAAATATGTAAGGAATTTGACAGAGTCTGAATCTCCCCAACATTATAAGGTAGCGATGGCTTGTAGATACTGACTCTTCTCTTCAGAAGCATTTTTAATCCTTAAATGGTGCACTATAGTTGCTTTCTTGTGTTCCAGTACAAATATTTCCAGCATGTTACAAGACAGATGAATGAATGGAAGGGAGAGAGATAAAGTGATGTTACCTGATCAGGAGATTTCTTCTTAAGAGTTCTAAAAGAGCTGTCTATTATGGGTATTTTGATTCTGTTGATATAGCTGAAGGGTGATGGAATGGAAATTTTAATATTAGGGTGTGACATGGGTCTGTTAGTATCAGAATTTCTGTTTGAAAAAGGCTCTTTTGCTGAATGGCTTGCCAGATGAAGGAGTTAAAATCTTATAATGTTTGTTATATATTGAGAATTTTGAATATTTTATTTTTCTAGCTGCAACTAGACAAACCAGAATTTCTGCTGCTTGTATGGATTTTAAAGGTTTGATATATTTGGCTCTTTTTTAACTTTATAATAAATTCCATCTGAAAGTAATAGTGATTTAAGAGAGTTAAGGGAACAGATATCTATACGCAGCAGATTTGAGAGTACATTTGCCTGTTTCTCATGATTGCAGAACATACAGTGTAATTGCTTGAGAGGCCTTCAAGGTGAAGAGCACTAAATCTAATCTTGAAAAGAAATGGACAAGTTAGATGAGGAGAGTAACAGTAGAGAATGTGATTTCCACGTGCTTCAAATACCTGGGACAGGTTATTTTGTGATTTGGGAAGCTTTTGTGATAAGGCAGGAGCTCTCTGTGGCTGATGCCAGTTCTTTCTTTGAAGTCCATGCTCTCAAACCACATTGTAAATATTACCTTTACCTCAGTGGGTTGTTTTGGTCTCACAGATGTATTTTATGCATTCTTGAAAGCATTTGAGCTTGTTGATCTCTTCCTGTCCCAGTCAGCTCCTAATGAAACCACTGCAGGTGTGTGTTCCGAAGAGAGGGAGCTTTTGGGGGGCAGAGTTGAGAACAGGAATGATAACTGCTCTGTTTCCATTGGGAAGAAGCAATGCAGACATCATGCTTATAGCATTTCCTTGTGCAAATGTTAGGAATTGTCCTTCCAGTGACTGTGTTGCCCCAACATGGAGTCTTCAGCATTGCTCTTCATCCTCCCTGTGAACGTAGAACAAATGTTCCGTCTGGTTTTGTAAAGGTGGAGGTTTGCACATAACCAGCCACACATCCCTAATGTTCAAGGAGGCCCTAACCTCACTGCAAGCTTACATTGCAACTAATTTGCAGTTCTGGGACTGCATGGCTTAGGTGAACCTAGTGTTCTAAAAAGAACAATGCCATTTCTTCCTCTATTACTGTATTCCTCCAGAGCTTGTTAAAGTCAGTGTACACCATTTGGAGTTATTGTCTTTGTGTTGCCAACCCTTGAATCTTTCATAAAATCTTAACACCATCTTTCCCACCTCATCCTGGCTCCAAATGGCTATTAAATTCGGTGTGTTGATCCCCTGTGACATTTTTCTCCTTGTTATCAGGGTAGCTGAGACCCTTTGGCTGCCTTTGCTTTTCCTTCCTAAACTTTGTCTTGCTTCCTTTTAAACCACCCAAAGACTGTCTCTGAAATTGTCTTATAATTATTTTCATCTGTTTACTTTCTTTGAATTTTTCTCCTGCTGTATTCTTGTCTTCTGAAGCTATTTTTTGCTTTATTTTCTGCCAGCTGTGATTTTGCTTGGCTTATGCTCTTGGCACCATTGCTTCCTTGCAGGGTTTCTGTAGAGGGAGGGACCTGTGGGCAAGCTGCTGTGACCAAGGGGATTGGCTCAACACATGTCCCTAAAACCAACACCCACATGGTAGGGCTGGTGAGGCACAGCCAGGTATTTCTTGTTAAATGAGGAACGCTGATGATTTTACACCCAAGTACTTTGCGAACAATGAAACTTCCAGAGAGTTTTTCCTGTTTCCTGGTTGAAACTGTTTCAGTAAAGAAATTCCTAATTGAAAGTCATTCTCTCTCACAGAGCCATAAAATACTGTGCCTTGTATTTCGTATTCTGTCTGGCTTTGAAGTATCTGGTGTTAAAATAGGTGTGTGAAGCACTCTGACATGTTAGTAGAAGGCACCTACTTTTGTAGCTGCAATTTGAGTTCTAAAAACGTTGACTTTTTTATTAAAAATAATTTATTCTGGTGTGTGGCTCCATGTAGCTTCATGCTTAAAACAGCAATAAAGCCATATCCTGTCTCTAAAAAGTGTTATTGAATGTTCAGGAATGTGTTCAATATACAGATATAAAGTAAAAATTCAAACCCTGAGTACTGTAATAAAAGAAGTTAGGACTAAAATAGGGATAGGCTTGTGAGTTTTATTATGTCATTGCAGGAATTTCTGTGAACAGTGCATAAAAGACTTGGGTTGTCTGAAACTGGCTGCCCAAAACCAGCCAGGGCTCCTGCTCCCTAGTCCCTAGGAGCCAGAGCAGTGGCCATCAGTTCCCTCTGCTGGCTCAAACACCGCCTGCCAAAGGAACTCCCAAAACTGAGTGGGTCTCCAACAAGCTGCTTTAGCAAGATGCCTTACAGCTGTGTGATTTCACTTTAATTGGTCCTATCTGTTTTATATCTGATGTCTGTCTTCTGTCTCCTTTAAATCACAGTTATTTTCCCCTGAAGACTCTGCTGAAAAGGTGACAGTATTTTAGTTTGAACAGTGTATCTTGCAACTTTTGGACGCTTGTGTGTAAAATGTAAGCTTGATTGTGACCCTGCCAGCTAGCCAAGAAAACGACTTGAGGGCAGCACAGATGCCTTGCTGCCAGCCCCTTGCCTCAGGCAGTGCCCACCTGAGCAGTGCTGCTGCATCCTGAACTGCTGATGAGCGCCTTGGTCTAAATTGTTCCATGGAATAATTTGTGCCTTAACATCCCAAGTACGGGCCTGGGATTTCTGAGACCAGCTGACCTGGCATGCTATCAGAGGATTCAGAGGCTCCATTTTATTTGGAGGAACAAATTAGGGGGAATATCGATCTTCTGAAAGACATTTATTGTTGCTTGTCTTTGATTCCTGTTTCACCTTTAAAGGTGAAGATGACATGGCAGGACAAAGTAATTGCTTGGAGGGCTGTCTGGGGCTTGTGGGGCCATCTGTTTTGCAGGCCTGGTATAAACTCCCTGCATATGTGTTGTGGCTCTACAATCTGTTGATACAGTATGTGCCGGTTCAGAAGAAATGTGCAGCAAGCAGAAGAAATGCATTTATCTTCTGCTGGCAGAGACAGCAGCCCTGCAGAACTAACTGAAAATATGGTTGTTTGCTTGTGGGACAAATAGAAATCTCTCCTCTGGTTGTTAACCAATTTCTTGGAATGTCAGTTGTTTTTTACAGTTAACCTTTCACAAAATACCTTTATGAAACCTTTCTGGCATTTTTAACTCCCAGCACAGCTTCCTGGGTTTATGTTAGTAGTCTACCACAATAATGGCAAATATTATTGCCATTCAGGAACTACATTTTAAATGTGCAGACGTAAAAGTTTGACTCCACCAAAATTTATGGGCGTGTTGCCATTACCTTGAGCAGACTAGCATTTCCCCATTGGATGTTGGCTCCTGATCCTGGGAATGCTCAAGACGCAGCCTTGTTTCTGTTTCATGTGTGTCTGTTGGCATGAGCTTCTTGGGCTGGAATCACTGTGCTGATAGAGCATCTCTTGGAGGTTCCACACTGAAGTATTAATCCAGATGAGTAATTTAGTACAGATTGTATTTAGAATTTTGGAAGATCACCCCTAATTTCTAACTTTGTCTTGAATCTAGGTGTTAATGTTGGAATTCCTGAAATAGACTGGTTAAACTGAGAACTCTTAAACCTCCATGGTGACAGCACAGATAGATCTTGGTCTTGCTTTTAACTTGTGCCTGGTAATTTTTCTTATGTTAACAGAGCATGCTGGAGGAAGCACCCTGGTGCTGGCAGCTGGTCATACGAGGCACCTTGGAGAGGATGGAAAAGGTTTGCCAAAGGGGTGGGCATTCAGAGTTCACCCCCTGAAAAGACCAGGGTGCCTTTTGGGACAGGCATCAGTAAGCTTTTGCTTGGTGGGTAATACTGGAAGCAGATACAGAAATGAATTGAGTGGAGAGTGGTGCTGTGGTGGCACAGAAAACATTGCTCTGCCTTTCAGCTGGGTCCTCCTGGGATGCACTTGTCAGGTGCTTCACTGCAGCGGCTGTGCTTGGCCTCCACCCCTAAGTGTGCACATGGTGACAGGCGTGGGCTGGTCGAGTGCCCCGATCTCCTGTCCTGGCTGTGACGCTGGCTCAGACCCGTGAGCAGCCTCAGCTGTGACGGCGCCGTGGTGGCTGCCGTGTTGTGGGGCGTGCAGGAGGTGCCCCTCCTGTTGGAGGTGTCTGGTGCCTGCTGTAAGCACCCTGCCAGAGGCAGGTTTTGGCACAACTCTCACAGGTACTGCGTACAGGCGCTTTGCTGCCTGTGCACCAGGTATTTGCACTCTGACTGTGATCAAGGTGTCCTCCATCGTTGTGCTGAATGGCTCCTGCTGGGCCGTTACACCAGCTTTTGCCCTTGCCAGGAGGGAAAAATAAACTCTGAACACAATCTTTCACTTGTGGTTGAGTGTGTCTTTTTTGTGGCTGCTGAAACAGCCTGCAACCGGAGTGGTTTTCAGGATGTTGCTGGAAGGAATGGAATGGAAAATCATGGGGGTGTATCACATGGCACAGGCTCAGGAATTGTCTGGCACCTCTTGCTTTAAAGTAATGAGCTTTGCTGCATTCGTTATCCTTCTGGTGACTCCATGCATTGGGCATTTGGGAGGGCATGAGGAAGGGGTGTTACTTTGGTAAATGTTGTGTGTGTGAAATATCCTTATTTTCTGTCTAATCTTTTGTGGGGATGGCAGTGCTGTTAGTTCCTGAGTAAGTACTTCGTGATACTTGCTTTCTGTCCTGACCTCTTCAATGATGTTTTCAACTGTTACACTGTTGTCTTTTTGCACCCAACCATGTGTAGAATAATTTATATCCCTCTAAAATCCTTGTGAATAGCTTTATTCAGGTACCAGTATATTTGACAGCTGTCGCAAACAAATGGCAGTGGTTCCTGAAGGACAGGGCTCGAACTGACGTATACTGTCCTTTCCATTCTGTATACCCACTTAAGAGCTAGGAAATGCTCCTTTTTGTATATGATAATAAGGTTTAGCTTAATTTGTTATTAGTGACTAAGTTCAGGGATCTCTTTTCCTCCCAACAAGGCTTGTACCTGCAAGAATCTGCTCCAGTAATCTGAAGATGAAATTATTTAAGTCTAAACATTATGAGAAAGGGAAGAACAAGCTGCCAATTATGTATTTGTTAACTGTATTGTTTTAGACACTAGAGAGTGTTGTAGTGATTTTGTGATTAGTAAAAATACAATTTCTTCATGTCATGTTGTTCATGATATTAACTGCAAGTTTAAACCCGTTTTCTGCACTTAACAGCAAGAACATTCTATAATTAAGGTATTCTGCATTGTGACAGACAATTTTATATAAATAGGTTTTTTCCAACATAATTTCTAGTATTGAAGGGTCAGTGATCCATGAAACCAGATCTATATGACTATTCTTGGTGTAGTAGCATTACCTAATTTTCTGTGACAAACTTGGGGAATACAGTATGGTGGAGGGTTTTGGTTGTCTTTGTTCATTTGGAAATGACCTTAGTTATATGTTAACTGGACTCGCTGCATGACATTCTGTCCTGGTTGCCTAGATGTACAAATAAACTTGATAAAGTGACAGCTGTGTGTTTTTCTAGATGGACAGGTACTAATTGAGAAGAAGAATGAGAAGCCTAGTGTTCAGCAGGAACAGTGGAAATTCCTGTCTACTTACTGCCACATTATATAAGTGAAAAACGTACGTATTTAGGTTGTGTAGTTTTAGCAAGGTAGCTTTAAAAGAACTGGAGGCAGATTTGTGCATATACTGAGCAATAATAATTTTATGTTTTGTAGTGCTCTGTGCAAAATTGAAATATATCACATGAGTACCTGATGCCACAGCTAATGTTATCTTTAAGAATGAGCAGTATTTTAAGCAGCATATGCACCCTCATGATATATGATTAAGCTGGGAGTAAACCTTTTCCAAACAGATCCAGTTTGAGAGGTACAACAGTGTAAGGTTGTGTTGTGCTTCTGCTGGCAATGGAAAGATTTTGAAGCTGCTTTCAAAATCCAGTGTTTAATATGATACTATGTATGTCAAAATACAGCTGGAGTAATGCCAGGACCAGTACAACAAAAGACAGAACAGAATTGGAGACTGGAAATTTTCTACAGAGGACAATAGTGTGAGCAAGTTGTCACATATCAAAGTATGAATGGAAGCTTAAGCTTGCCTTCTTTTGAAGGTTGTATTGTCTTCCTGATTTGGAAAACAATATTACAACATCTTAAATCAGCTCTTATCCGAGCTGTCTCACTAGTTGTTGTTGCTTCTGTGCCTATTGGTATTACCTTTGTTTCTTCCCTAAACCGTGACATTGGAAAGGTTTTGCTGCTTTCCTTAGGTCCCGGCAAAACTCAATGGAAAGTCTTGGACTTACTTGGTGGAATGTGTTCATCACTAAACTGCTGATCAGGAGTGGGTCCAGGCCCTGCTTCCCTACCCACTGGCACCAGTTTTCCCTGCTCTCTCTTGAGATGAAACATCACATTATTTTTAGTCAGTGGGACATTCCCACCAGCAGCCCAAGAAGCTTAGGAGGAGAACAGACCTTGCTGGCCACACACTGAAATAACTACACGTGAAGTTAAGAGCTACAAAACTTTATTCTCAAATATGTCATTAGTTCAAAGCAAACAGTGTGGAGAAGACAGAATGGGATTGTGTTCAAGGAGCAAGGTTGGAGTTCCGTGCTTTCTTACAAGATAGCTTATGTGGGTAGGTTTTGGAAATTTTCCATATAAAGGCAAACAAACCGCATGGGCAGCAGTCAGAGCCCCAAAGTTAAGGCAGCGTAGCAGTGTTTGTGCCACTTTCACTGTGCCTCATTAATAATGAAGGAACTGAACAGTATAATGTGGGCTAATGTCTGGCAGGAGAAGCAGTGGCGTAGATTTGACATTGTTGGTAAAAGTGAGCAAGATGCTCTGTTTCACCCCACTCATTGTTTTTCCAGTCGAATTGAAAACTACTTTTACTGTCTCCTGTTGTCTCCTCTTCTGTCAATCAGATGGGAATCACACACTAAGATGCACAAGTTGAGACTTTTAATCTGGAAAATACTTAACAATTCAGAAAATTCATGAATGCTCCATTCAAATGTTGAGCTTTTTGTTGTGTCCTGCTGTCTTCCCTCTTCCAAGGTGCTGTGAGATCCCACCTTTGATCCGACTGGTCTCTGACAGTGGCATTCATCTTGGCAGGCAGAAGCTGACCTCTGTCTTCTGACTTGGAGATGGAAGTCAGTTCAGGTTTCAGGCAGTGTTCCAGAATTGTGATGGTATAGCATAGCTTTTAAATACTCCAGTTTTCTGCTGAGATAAATTCTTGAAACTGCTTCCTTAGCCCGTAACAAATTTCAAATGTGTTCAGAGTGTGTGTTCTCCTTCCTAAAACTTCTCAGTTTTCTTTTCTTGTCCTTGTTCTGTAGCATGTTCAGAGGATGCTTACAATATGAGGTTTGGAAAATGAGTGCTGCTTTTTCTCTGTGCAGAGACTTTCCAGCCACAGTGTCCTGTCTGCATTTTCTGTGTGCACTTGCAGATTGAATTATTCAAGGTTTGCCAAGTGATGCAGTCTCTAAGCTCAGGTAAAATGAATTGGATGCTATAAACATCCTACTTCCCTCCTTCCATGCCTTAGTGATGATCTCATTCCTCTATGCAGTGAATTTTAGGATTGTTATAAACAGGAAACATTATCAAAACAAATTGGCTGCATCCACCCCTAGAACTTCAATTATATTTCAAGATCTTGCTTGAACAAAATAAACTATATTTGTGCAAAAGCATGGAGCTCTGATTATATCACTATATTAAAAAAAGGGATTGTAATAATATGGGAGGAAATAATGACTTTCACAAGAAAAACTAGAAGACATCTAGTTCTAAATTTGGCAGGGTTAGTTGGATAATTGAAGGTCTGGCAGGTCAATCTGTTCCATCCTACAGTCTAACAATTAAATAATTAAAGCTGCTTCCACCTTCTTTCTCCCAAATAAATTTGGCAAAAATGTTCTCTCTCTAGCATAGGGAATAATGAAAGTTATTGACTGACTATAAATTACCTGGTGAACTCTGCAGAAGTAAGGGAGAGACTGTCTTTGTGAGTCTCTTCTCCAGATTTATTAGGGTTCATTAAATAACAGCGATACTGCCCAATTATTGTTTATATTAAAGTGTGCTTGTAGGCTCATTTTCATGAGGAATAGGGATTTAAAAAATGCAACACCAGAAAACAAAACAAATCCCCAACCAGCTTCTGGTAGCTTTTTAAAAGAGAAATTTAGGCTAAGTTGTAGTTGCAAATGTATTTTAATTTTCTAAAGCAGTTTGCATGTCTACAGATTGCTCTTCCCTGGGCACAGTGACTCCAGCTGGCTCCTTTGGAGGCTGCCCCTTCTGTACCTGGCTGAGCTGCATGCCTGCTTGGCCACTGCCTTCACTGGGGTCACTGGGTTGGAGATTCCTGTGCTTCTGCACTCTCTTTTATTTTGTGCCTGTGCTGTAGGTCATGGGGAAAACTTTTTGTTGTTCTTTCCACCTGTTTGATATGGTACTTCACCGATGCACTTCTGCACAAACCTATTTGTCTGGTCCTTTTTGAGCCAAGCAAAAGCACGACTAGTCCAAGCAGGTAATTTACACTTTGGAAGCTTGGGGGCAGCTAAAGGTGATGATGCAGAAAGCAGATGATCAGCCATGACTGGGAAAGGTGGAGGCTGCTGACGAAAAGCTTAGGCATGGTCTGCTGCAGACATCAAAGCTGTTCATAGATTTTACGTTGCTTGTTTAGTGTTTGCTATTGTTAAGCTGCCTGGCTGTTGTGGCTGGAAGCTCTGCTAGTTTCTGTTTTTGAAGGATGAGCAAGAAGCCTGTAAATAAACCAGAAACTTCAATGAGATGGTTTTGTTTTGCTCTACTTTCCAATAATTTTTTTTTTCCTTTGCTTGGCCTTGTGCTAAAGAGACTTCTGGGTTACTTGAGGGGAAAAGTGGAGGAGCAGGATAGATCTGGGATGGCTAGTGGATGCACACAGGTTAACTGGTGCTGAGCACAGGGCACTGGCATGCCCTGCCTGTGTTGCTCACCTCGGCTGTAATTACAGCAGGAGATGTCTTGGCAGAGGAAGTTGTTTGTAACCCTGGTGCTCCATGTCAGTGCTGCTCAGTTGTTACTCGTCCAGGCTGTTGTTGGAGATCCAGTATGGCAGGGAGCTCAGGAAGTCCTGGGGTCAAGTGCCCTGCAACACAGGCATCCAGCCAAACCAGGTGGTTTGCATTTCTGTCGCTTCTTTTCAGAGCAAGCTGGTTATTAAAGTTATCCCAGACAAAATAGCACAGTTCCTCTTTCTCTCCTCGTGCATCCCAATGAATGTATTCATTCATGTTAGTCATGCCAATCTCTTAAATCTCTCTACATGCATAAGCAAGGCTTGACTTGTCACTGAAGTTCAGCAGGTGCATAGATGTAAAAGCGCTGTGTCTTCTGTAATTTTTTCCTGATCTAGCAATTTGGCCTTTACCAATAGCCTTAGGTTTAAACAGCACAGGGTATAAAATGAGTTAGTTATGCTGCTATGCTTGCTTTAAGAATAATTGTTAAAAGTGCCTTTGGGTTTCCAGGAATGTACATTAACAGAAGGTGTATTTCAGTGGCTTTGCATGGTACCTGAATTTCACAGTGGTTCAGCTGCTATTCTCAGAAAAAAACCCACCTCACCGGGAGGTTTAGGGAAATGCAGTGGATTTCACTGGTGTTGGGACTTCCCCACAGCAGCCCCAGGAGAGCCTGATGCTGTGTGTCTGCAGAAGCAATACTGCTCAGGGAGCTTTGACATCTTTAAGAAGGCACGTAAAACCTGACCCTGCCTTTAGGGGAGGGCAGCCCTCAGGACCAGTCTGTGGATCTTGCCCTGTAGCCAGTGAGGGCTGGGAGTGGCTGGTGCAGAACTGGCTGCTCTGTGACCGAGGAGGGAGCCTGAGTGCCCACAGCACCCGCAGAGCTGCTCCTCCCTGCCTGTTAAGCAGCAGCACTGGTGCAGGCTAGTTTTTCTGGCATGGTCATGGCATGTTGTGCCAGTGATGTAGTGAAACTAGAATATGTAATTTTCCCTTGAATACTGTATGCTATGTGTACACTGTAGTGCATTGTCCTTGCTCTGTTGTGACTCAATAGCCATGCAGAATGATGAGATCCCTAATCCTCTACTAGATGTTATGGTAGAACATGATCTGTTACTTTGGATACTTGTTGCAAGACAGTACTTTCTACGCTGGAAAAGGATGTATGTGATTTTATTTTGCAATAAGGTCTTTATTTGGAATAGTTGACTGCAGGTATCTTTTCCAATGCAGTTTAAGTATCAGAAGCGTAAGATACTCAGCTGAAATGTTTCTTACCTACTGATCAAATTTGAATACCAGAGAGCATTAATAAAGCCTTAACAATGCCATATGTATGGTAAACATAGCTTGTTTTAACAGAATCGTGGTTCTCTGGTCAGAAAATCAGAGTTTTCTGGTTCAATTCCCTTTTTCTATCACTTAGGACATAACAGTGCTTTATACCTCAGACTCTTCCTTCGGCTGTACTTACCCTTTCTAATGTTGAGCAAATCCCAGAAGAGACTTGGCAGAAGAAACCCTGAACATCCTGTCCCCAGCAAACGGCCGCTGCTCTTCCCTTCAAAAACCCTCATGGATGAAAGAGCATAAGAGGCATCTGATAGAGTTGGATCCACTTCTAATCCATTGTCCCACTCTTAGTAGTGGTCAAGTTCTGAAACTGTGGGGAAGGTGCAAGGATGCTGAAAGAACACAGATGGAGGATGATCTCCCCATCCACAAAGGTTTTCTCATATGCTCCAGTTGTTTGAGTTGAATTAAGGCCTGAAATCTAACTTGGGAGGTATTTTTGGAAATATGTTTGTGGTATATGTAACACATATGTGTGTATGTACATATTTGTATATAAATATACAGATGTGTATGAAATATGGTACCTGTTATTGATAAAGTTTTGACTTCTAGATAGAACAAATTTCTTGACCTAAGGAAGCACAGTGAAGGGATCCCAGTAATTGCTGGCAGTTTTCAAAAATGTCTGCCTCTGTCCATGTTGAAAGAACAGCTGAGTCGTCCACCCCAGCAGAAAGTTACAGGGTAAATTCTGCTTGGCATCATTTCTTAGTGACTAAGAAACTCATAATTGGCTCTGTGTGGGCAGAGGATCTGCCTGTGGTGAGGGGAGAGCTGCAGAGCAGACACGGAAAGTGAGTAGGTAGGAGATGGCATTTGTGCAGATGCTTTGTACTCTGCTGTGTAAGTCGTTGCTCTTCAGAAGCCCTGTCCAGTTTTTTAATCTCCCTTCACTGTGCCAGGAGGAGGAGAGTCATACTGTGGATGTTAAAGGTTAGCATACTTCCTGAGAGACAGATACTTCATTGTTTCCTTCCTATATGAGTTCAATTGACAGTGAACTCTAAGAAACATTCAGTAGAATTGGCTAGTTTGAAATGCCTTCAAAATAGTTAGCCAAAGCTGAAATTCATAATAATAATCCCCAAACATAATAAATAATGCAGCTCCAAATTTTGCAGTTCAGTCTTAGTCATGATTACCTGGTGTTGTTGTTCTTGAAGCTACTTTGTTGTTAATTACTACTTTGATTCTGTTTTACTTATGTATTTTAAGCCACGATCCTGCCCTCACAGCGATTTGGTTTAAATACGAGAAAATGACATGTTCTGCCCATTCTTGTTTAAATGCCAACTCCATTAATATCATTGTTGTGATCCTAGTAATAGAGGGCTTCTATGAGCATTTTTTCATATTTTTAAAAATATTGATCCTTTTCTTCATTGCAAAAGGGAAAAGGCATGACTTCCAAAAAAAAATTGACTTCTTTATGCGTGTTTACTTTCCTTTAACTCTGGAAAACTCAAGTCTTTCATTTGAGACTTTGAAGATGTTTTCTGTCTGCCTTGTAAACTCAGTGCTTGCTTCAAAGCACACATGCAATTTGTAGACTTGTATTGCCTAGGGAATTGTTGGGAGTCCTTGCTTGCTGTGTTGAGAGGAATGCACACAGAAGTTCAAATAACTCCTCTAATTTTTTTCTTTCACCAGAACAGAGTTGTTGGTTTGGTTTTTTTTCTGCAAGCAGAACCTGAGCTCTCCCTTCTCCATCCCTTCCTTTTTTCTCCCTTCTGTGTCAGACTTGATTCCTATTTCTCTTTCAAGTGCTAGTGAGTAAAAACACAGGGGTAAGAAAATGGCCACTGCAGTTGCAATGGCATTAATCTTTCATCAGGTAAAAACCTCCTTATTCTTGTTGTCATGGTGAACATGCCAGTGGCGCTCCCCAGGCTGTGGTGCTGATGCTCCACCTCTCCTCCCGCACTGTGAAGGTCAGTGGTGGCCAGAGGTGGCCTGTGTGGGTGCCCAGGGCTGTTGATGATCATCCCCTGCTCTCGGAGCGGAGCTGCACGCAGCCTGCACAGAAACAGGCACAAACACCAAGCTGTTACCAAGCCCTTCTTCCAGATGTTAATGAAAACCAGCTCAACCAGCAAGGTATGAGATACGTAATTCATTTTATAAGTATTTCCATCTTCAGTTTAACAGGCAGGTGCTTATTAGTTAAAAAGTTTGCCAGTGCCTGAAGGAGAGTCTGAGCAAGCAGACTTTAAGGTGCTGAATGAAGCCCAGTTCCCGGGCATGAACTAAATGAAGCTGCCTAAGGACTAGAGGTGAAGGAAGACGGCTGTGCAGAGGCATTTCTTTCAATAAGCAAGGGATAAAACCCAAAGCTGTGCCATAATTTGGTTTCTGCCTGCCTCCTGGAAAGGGAGAGTCTTTGTTTTGCTCTCTTGTGTTTTTTGGCATCATTTGGGAGAGCTGAAACCCAGACCCAAACCCAGACCACGAGCTCTGGATCACCATGAACCCCATTCAGTTGTGACATGGATGGAGCTCAGCAGATCTGCCAGCTTGTCACCACCACAAGTGTCCTGGCACTGCTTCTCAGGCTGGTCTTGTTCTGGGATGGAGGCAATGCTCAGTGTAAGTGTGCACACATACTTCCCACAAACAGTATGGGGAGACGTGAAAGGGGGAGGAAGTAGGAAAAACCAACCTAGCAGTTTGTTTGAAATCCCCTATTTGAAATATTGACCCTGTTAGATAACACTCCATTACTTGCATGAAAATTGGGTGCTGTCTCTTCTCATGGTGACATCTCAGTGAAATGCAGAATTATTTTTGGCTCTGCCATATAATGGATAACAGTCTCACAGTTCAGCTTTTCACAGCCCTCCTGTGACATGCAGTTGTCCTTCAGGTCCTTGATTTCCCTGCTGTGCAGTAGGGATAGAAGTGAGTGTGTGTTAGATGCCATCAAGAGAATCTGTGGACATTGTTCGGAACAGGGACTGATGGAAACTTTACATAACATGAGATTTTGCTACGGAAAAGCTTAAGCTTTATGAGAAATGTTTTAAACGTGGTTATATCTTGACACATTATTTGTTATTGTACTGAAACATTTCCATTTTTCCCAGAACATACTGTAATACAACAAGATGCTGTTTTAAAGACTTAATGTAAAATTACTGCTGGGATGTAAGAACTCGTGTGTGTTGGGAGAGGGGAAAGACCCAAGTGCAAACCCAAGCACATTCATCTGCAAAGGCTACAAAGCTGCATTTACTTAAAATATGGGTTTTTAGGTTTAAATTAAAACCGTGATTAATGCTTGTTATTTAACACAGGAATTCAAGGAAGTACAAACTTTAGAGCAATAATTTTTTTCCTCAGATTTAATCTTGAAAAACACGACATAGATGTTTGTTATGTGAAGAGTTAATAGAAGACTTTGGGATTTGCTTTAAAGAAAATTGGTCTTTCTCCAGACAGCTTCATACTGTCAAATAGCCTCTCCGTGTAGGCTGTGATAGTATCAAAGAGTGCTTTATTTTTGCCTCCTTCGTGACCTCCGAAGGGAAGAAACAGAAGAACATTAACCTTTTCATATGTACGTTTGAAATTATAAACATAAGAAAACATGAATGTGCTTCTGTAAAAATCTCTTCTCAGCTGGGTTCCCGGAGTCCAATTCATTTCACTGTTGTCTTTTTAGTAGTGAAAAATGCTTTTGCTATTTACAATGCATTTTTTGGCTAGTTGCCATTGCTTGCTGTTTATCAGAATGCCTGATATTTTTGGTAGAGGAAATTCCCGTGCCTTTTTGCTACATATAATCAAGTTAAGCATAGCTTAATTTACTACTTTTTTTGCTTTGTTTTGTTTTGTTGATGGTGAAGACCTGCAGACATTTGTTTGGCGTGCCCGATCTGCTGAGGGAATTTGTGAACATGTCTTTTGTATTCCCTAGTTACTGTCTACTGAGCTGGAATCTGCCCTGGCATTACTCAGTGAAATTTTAAAATTTAACAGCAGTTCTTTTTCTTTTATTCATGTGTGAAAACTGAAAGAGAGACAGAGATTGAAGTTCTCTCCCATGATTTCACTTTCTGAAGGAAAACAGAATAAATGTATGTAATCAAGTGATTTAGTGGTAGGGCTCAATTTATTAAAAAGTTAGTTTAGCAAGCTTTCAGGTATAGATTACTTTTTGTGTAACATAATCTACATGCTCAAAGTAGTTTTTCCAGAATAGCGATTGTTAACTTCTTTAAAAAAACCTACTTCATCTGGCAAAAAGAAGGATAGTTTTTCCTGTGTTTCAAGTAGGTTAGAGATCCAGACAGCAAATGGTGGCCTCTGTAAACTGCCTGCCTTGATTCGCTTATTTTAAGACTCTTGATGGATGTCAGTGTCTCTCATCCTTAAATATTTTATGGTTATCTAATCTACGAGTCAAATAATTTTTTTGTTCTACACCTTCTTAGAACTGTAAGGGTTTTTAAAAGGGCATCAACCAGACTGAAAATATACTTGAAAAACTACTTTGTACATTTTCCTGGTCCATTTCTGTAGTTAAGACTGAAAGGAAGAAAACTTATAGTGTGTGAAAATATTTGTTAAAGACTTTTCCCATGTCTGAAGAAATCTCTGATCTGAACTTCTGTTCAAACTGGACTGAAATACAAGAGTCACTTGCAAGGATTTTACGAGTTGATCTAAGTTGGTGGTGTTTATGCAGATTTTGAATGGGAGCTGCCCTAAAATGATGCGAATGTTACTCTTGCAATTTGACACACACAAACCGTGACCTTTCTTTTCTCACATCCTAGTATGGCATCATGATGTTTTTGGGGTGGGACTACCTAACATGGGTTTGTAATGGAAATTCTCATCCTCCTCTTGCCACCCCTTAGATGATTTGTCACCTTCTTCCTCCACCCAAGATGTTTTGCTAATATTTTGAAGCAAACAGATAATTGCAAGTAGATGTGACTATTGCAGCATATCCTTCCTTTTATGCCACCCAAGCTGCGCTGGCAGGAAGCAACTTGAAGACCTTCAGAAGAAAGCAAAAATCTTGGCTACAGCACATCGAACTTTGTTTCAGGTCTGAAATGGCCGCCCGTGAAAAGTGATCCTGTGCTGTCAAGCAAGAAGTGGTGGCAAAACATTTAGAAATGACTACGTCTTTCCTACTGCTGTTTTCCAGCATAATGAAGTGTTGGAGTCGCCTCATGAACCTGACTTTGAAAATTGGCATGTTTTGTTTATCTTGAACATTTTCTTCATGCAGCTGAAGCTTACGGTGCAATTGAACTTCTGGAGACCCATATTCCCCTGGAGATTTGTTGCTTGAATTCTTACCTAACGCTGACACTAATAGACTATTATGACACTAACATACTGCTCTTTCCTGTGTTTTTTTGGCCTTTCACAGAAGATTTCTATAGTTCTCTAAGTCCTCTCTCTGTTATCACCTCAGAATCAACAAGAAGTTATTTTGTATTTCAACAGGAACTTTTGTGGTGTTTTTGGTTTATTTAGAAGGAAATAAGTGAAACAGCTGTTAAGCAAGGGTTTACATCAGTGATTTTGCTTTTCTTTTGAAATAATGTCCTAGCTAGTTGTTCCTGCACAAAAGTCTGTGTAAACATAGTTGTGGCTGACTTTTTCATGTTCTTTTGTAGAGAAAGCAATAGATTTTTCTTTCTTTTTAGAGAAAACAGTCAAACAAATACGAACAGTTTGTTATATCATGCCCTCATCATGAATTAAGCTGTTCTTGTGCCAGCTGGCATTGAAATACAAAGCACCACAAGAGCTTCTGCCAGCAGGACACACTCGCTATTCCCTGGAGAGGGATGTGTGTTGTGAGACAGGCAGGGTGGGTGCAGTGGTGGTAGCTCGCTCTCTTTCGTCTGCCATGGCAAGTGCCTCCTTCCTCATGCGGGTCCCTGAGGGTGCTGTAAACATCTCTGCCAGCGCTGCATCTCTTGGCCACGCCTGAGGAAGCAATTAACTTGGATCCGGGCTGGGCTGTATCCGACTACACGGTGTCTCTTTTTGTCCCGTGTAGCTGAAGTCACGTGAGCGTGGTGTGGCTGAATTTGCTCATCTGTGGAATGGGAAACATTTTCGCTTTTCTCCTTTTTATATGAAGGAAACCATGATTCGTTCAGGTGCTGATCTCCATGTCTTGGAAGCACTGCTTGAGATAACCCTGCCAAGCACCAGATTGCCAAGCACAGGCAAAGCTGCCTTTGAATGCTGCCTGCAGATCCCGCTGCAGATCGTGGGCTCTGCTGTCACCCTTCCTGGGACACTGTTCTGCCCTCGCCTCTGTGTTTCCCTGCCTGCAAGAAGGGGACAAGGCTCTGAGACCTTTGGTGTTTGTAAGGGCTGTAGGGAATGGCAGTGCTGCAGTGTGGTCTCCACTTCCCTTCTCCTTACCCATTGTTTACACTGAGCCGTAGATAAGATGAGTATCTTTTGTTTTTCCTGTAGATAATAATAACAGCTTGTCTCTACCAATACAGGATTAGCTTCTTCTTTCAGGAAGATGTGGGAAGAGAAAAATGAACGTGGACTTGGTGAAGTGTGTGTGACAGAAAAGGTCTGAGGGCAGGGACACATCAGGCTGCACTCTAGATGGGAATGCAAGGTGGCTTTGCTGAGCACTGTGCCCTTTGGAGAACCTCTGCCTCAGCCATGCCAGCCATGGCTTCCTTGTTCATCACCCAGCAAGATCTCTTCAATGTCAGCATTTTCCCTTAATGAAATACTGTCTTGCTGCTTAATGGCAAAAAGCAATTGTCAGTGTGTCTGATAACTGTGACAAATAACAAACACAGGTGTTGCTGTATGGGTTAGGGGGTTTCTATCACTGATCTGATCAATCTTTGGCATCTTATCACTTGTCTTTTAAAAATAATTTTTTTCCCTTCCTTATACCTGTTAAGATTTTTGTGCCTCTGTCAATATGGAAAACTGATCTGCTTGTTCTGGTAATGATAGTGGCCTGGATTCAATTTCAGGTCTAACAGTGGGATGCTCTGCTGACATCATCTTGGCCAAAGCTAACAAGGCAAAAGCTTTCATTTTGACACTATTTATGGGAGTGTTCAGATGCCAGTCTAATGCTCTGGATGTTCTTGGATATTTGTAGGAATGCAGGTGGGTGGATTCACGGATGAACACCTGAAAGGAATTTGGAATCTTCCAACTTGTCATATATTAATAGGAATGTAAGCTGGGACAGAGTCCACTTGTCTTTTTACTGCTCTGTGCTGAAACGTGGGTGCTGTAAAGTAATTGGGAAGCATGTGCAAAGTGGAAATTCCCTGAAGGGTATTCATAGTTTTTTTATGTTAGCTTGACTGTTGCAAGGGGACCCATGGTTTGTATCTCCTCCCACATTTTTTACCTCTCACTAATTCATTCACCAGGTCTAGGTAAATAGGTCTTGTAGATGTGATTTTGTCAGCAGATACTAAAGAATTGGTCTCTTTTGTGTTCACATGATTCCTCTCTGCAATGTGTCATCATCTTACGGCTTTGCGTAATGCAGATTTCTGAGAGTGTGAGGACGTTTTGGTTCTGCTCTGCCACAGCCTAACTGTATCCATGCTGTTTGGAAGCAAGACCACCATTTCCTGTGGCCTCCTTTATCTCTTGTTGTTTTGTCTCATGGAAAATTCATGCTTTTTAATTTAAAAAAATATTTGTATGTATTTTGACTGTCTTATCCTATGAAATGTCCTGGCATTTAGCTCTAGCCTGCAGTTACTCAGATGATTTATTCCCTCCTTGTCTTCAGAGTTTAGTCTTGCTTTAAATGGGACTTATTTGGATGGCAGCCTCTTGCACTGCAATTTCCTTCCAAAAGGGCCTTTGGGGCCTCTTGTGATAGGACAGAGAGCAATGGTTTCAAACTAAAAGAAGGTCAGTTTAGATTAGGTATAAGGAAAAAGGTTTTTTGTAACGAGGGTGGTGAAATACTGTTACAGATTGCTTGGAGAGGTGGTACACCCCTGATCCCTGGTAAGGTTCAAGGTTAGGTTGGACAGGGCTCTGAGCAACCTTATCTAGTTGAGGATGTCCCTGTTCATTACAAGAGAGTTGTACTAGAGACCTTTAACAGTGCCTTCCAACCCAAACTGTTCTGTGAAATAGATCGCTAGATCTTTTACTTACCCATCAAAACAGGACTTTGAAGCAAAGTGGATAGGTTGTCCCTTAGTACTACTCTCTGTCCTTTGATGTGGTTATGTTAATTTATTGGGTGTTTGGCAGCTTTCTCTGATACTTGTTTTATCAAAACCTTCTAAGATGTCATCTTTTGCAGTTCATCTTGCTGCTCTGAGGGAAGTGTTAAACTGAGCTAGTGGATGCATTTTCATTGCCTTGCCAACAACATACTGGGGAGAAACTTTGGACTGACACAGCACAGACTGTCTATTACAGCAAGTGTAATTTACAGCAGGAATTTTCTCCTGACAAAGTGTCCAAATCAAGGCATTAATGTTACTGCCTTCTGAGGGGGGCACCTGCATGAGTGCAAGAATCCTGATGGTGTTACACAAAAAATGAAATTGCTGATGATTTTGAGGCATGGTTTAAGGCTCAGAATATCTTTTCTTATAACATATTAATGAAATATCGGATGTGTCAAACATGTAGGCTGAAGTTTACCTCGCTATTTCTTCAGATGCTGCATTTTCATAATTTCTTGCTATCTATTTGGAAGAGATTGTCTCTTACTCTCTAAAGACTATGTGACAATTAGGTGTGTACTGATAAGGTTTTCTCTTCTGGTTGCATTTATTAGGTTTTTTCTGTATGAGAATCTTTGTGAGTATTTTGCAATGCCAAAGTATCAATGCTCCAAGGATGGAAAAGCAGTAGATATTGTTCATCATCCACACGACTTGGAGATGTGTTTATCCTTCTGATCTGTACAGCTGAGGTTCATTTTATCTCTGGGTGCTCTCGGCAGCACTCTTACTTCAGGGGTGAAGTTTTCCAAAGTCTGTGTGGGTTTCTGTTTGTGTCGTGACCCTACAAACATGCTTGCCCTAGTTATGCTGTTTGTCTTTACCGAAAGGTTATCTGGTGCAAAGGATACTCGCTGGCTGGGCTGTAACAGATACCTGCCTTCAGTAACACACCTCTCCCTATTTTCTTTTTGTTCAAGTGTCATCTGAGACATTGTGACCCTGTGTTTGAACTAGGGGAGGAAAAAGAAATCCTCAGACCTCTTAGAGAGACATCATGAAAAGCTGTGGGAGAGCTCATGGTTTTAAGATCTGAATGCTGTTTTCTAGGAGTTAACTGTGTCTTTAAGAAAAAAACTGGGTGTTTATATTTGGTCTCTATCTGAAATCATGTTTACTCTACAGTGTTTATTAAACCTGAGTTAATTTTCCTCCTGTCTTTGGCTGCAGGAGCTTTGCCAGCAATGCATTATAATGACTGGTAGTCGAAGGCATTGCAGGCCACATGCCAGGTTCCCATTCCCGCTCCGTGGGCTGGCCTGGAGACTTGCTGCCTGGCGGTGCCACGCTGCTCTGGAGCTGTGGCTGGCTGAGCCCCAGCTCTGGCAGTCCCTGCTGTGGAGCCAGGGCTGCCCTGGAGAGGCTCAGCTCTGCGACTGAGCGCTCTTTTGTTTAAAAATAGTAATTGTGAAGCTTTAATTACTCTCTGTCTCTCCCCTGTCTCCCTTCTGTCCATTACTCTGAAGGGTTCTTGAAATAGAGTAATTAGCATCACACTTGCACATGGCAGTCTTGTGCTCTTTTTACTAAAATAGGACCTCTGTCTGTTATCTTCTATTTTGCATGATGACCGAGGACTACTTGCTCTTTCTGGTCCTGTGATGTTTTTGTCAGGACTGTCTTGGCTGAGGTGAGTGCTGTGAGTCACAGCTCTGTCGGCACTGGCTTTTCATCTGGTCTTCCTCAGTTAGCCAGCACTTCCAGCCTGAGACCCAGGAGCTGATGGGCTTATCGTCACAATGCTGTCAGAGGCAGAGTTTGCTGTTGGTTCAGGTCTGAAATCTTGCTCGGCTTGGGTACTCACAAATGTGATTTTCAGAGAAACTTCTGTATCTGACATGCATGTGCTCAGCAAGTTTGGGGAAAGTTGTTGCAGTGTGAGCTGCCCACAGAGATGGATTACCCGAGGCAGACTCAAGAGGATGGATGCCTGACATATCCAGCATGTGCAGAGTACAAAGGTGCTTGTTAAGTGTGTGAGACTGTCTGAACAACAGAGATCTCTGTATTGATATAATTGGCTTCTGTTGCACATCTTCTGGTACCCTTGCATTGTGTTGGTGTTCCTTTGTCTCAGGTGCTTTTTCTATGATTTATCCCAGGGCTTTTCCTCTGACTCTGAAAAACATATAAATAAAATATTAAAGACCTGAGGGTCTGGTGAGTACAAGAGTTGTTCTTGGCCCAACAGTAAATCACAGATCTGAGCTGTGAAGCCCAAGTTTCTGAGGAGGAATAAGATGCTTCTGTAAAAGTAAAAATGAAGATTTTTTCCTGTAGGTTGATCCTACTGTTAGTGACATTAGCTTGGCTGTCTGGGCCAGGACTGCTTCTATGAAATGGGGTGAACATACACAGTGTGTGTATCCACATATGCATATATCCACATCTGAATTACAATATTTACCTGATATACTGCTTACATGAGAAATTTCTGTTAACACGTCAGCCCAAGGCATGTGGAGGTTTTCTGATTTTAAACTTTCTTTCTTGGCCTCCCAAATTTGGTGGTGCTGTATTTTAGTTTGTTCAATGAACTGCATAGACTAAAATCAAAACTAAACCCCAACAAAACCATTTAAAATTCTTCAATTCCTTCTAGTCTTCACTATGATGTTTTCATTTATGCAGTTACGTCAGCAAAACTAAATGTGGAATATAATTTTCTTTCTCCCTCAGCTGAATGGTTCATACATAAGAGATTATTGTCTTCAATACCTTACAGCATTTTAATGCTCAGCAGAGCATGTTTTTGGAGTGTTTGTAAGAGATGAGTAAATAAGAACCATCCTTTCTGTAGATAAAAACTTATTTTTTCTCATTCTACTGCATCCTTCTCTGCTGCTTTATTTATTTAGCTATTTTATATTGGGAAAATTCAGTTAAATTCATCTACCACCTAAGCAAATTGCACTAATGTGCAGCAGTAATTGTTATTTCTTGAAGATGAGATTAGTGCTTGGGACTAATGCCAGCTGTGTGGTCTTGGACTGTAAAGTCACCTAAGCATGAGATGCTTGCCTCTAGACATGGTTTGTGTTGGTCATAGGCATACAGAGACGGCACTGCGGTGGTTTTTCATTTTCTGCATTTTGCTTTTATAATAAATTCAGCTCTGTCTTGGGTTGAATTTTCTACGAAGAGATGTTCTTTTTAGGAATATGGATGCTGGTCCAGATCACTGGGTAACCTTCATGTGATAGGTTTGTCTGTCATTTATATGGGCAGGATGCAAGCTGGATGTTCTGACAGGGAAGAGCTCAGTGTCCTGTAATGTCTGTCTTGTGCCTTCCTAGCTATTTTGTCAATATTAATTTTCACCAGTTATAAAAATGCACCTCATGTGGTTTATTTTGTCCAGACTTTATGCCTATATGGAGGAGAGAATGTAAATTGCCACTCAGGGTTGTTTGTTGCCTTTCATGCAGTATATGCTGGGTATTTTCTCTTTGGGGTTAAACTGTGAAGCCTGTTGAAGCTGAAGCTGAGTGGGCTGGGGCTTTTACTTTCATGAGATGTGTGTCCTTTGCAGGTACTGCTGCTGTTTTAGGTTTTTTAAGGTTTCTCTCTTGGTTTTTTGGTTTTCATATCTCTTTCCCTTGGATCTTTATGGAGATCTCAGGAAAGGTTGAGGGAGTTGCTGACATTGAAGAAAATGAGATAGTCACAGAAAAGAAATGTGGTCCCAAAGTGCAGACAACCCTGAGCTAGGTCAGCAGTCATCCTTAGGGCTTTAACTTCTTCAGGTATTTGAGGTTATCTTTACAAGAAATCTGTATATAATTTGCATCCATATATGGCAGAGTTTTTTTAAGCAATCCAAGCAACAAAATGTTACTGTTTAAGTGGTTTTTATGAAACCAGAGCTCTTAAACCTGCCTTCTGTTGGATCTCAGTCCTTGAAAACGTTTTAGGTTCCTGGCCAAAGTGTTTCCCCTTTTTGAAAGCTAAACTCTGAATGCAAAGTTGAATCAATGTACCTTGGTGTTGATTTTGAAAGCATTAACAGCAACCCAGCATGGGACATTTGAAGCACTCTACATTCTTCAGGTTTTCTGAATACTCTTTTTAACTGGGTTGAACCCTTGCAAGAGAGGAATTCTTTTGCCCTGTGTAAGGGCTCTGATGGACAAGTTCTGGCAGATTTGATTGTAGTGGAAGGAATTCCTCCCTTTCAGCTACAGTTTCATGGCTTGCCTTAAATATATTTCTGGTGGATTTTGCCCCAAGACCAATGAGAACAGAAAGGATGGCTTGCTGGTGCTGTTGTCACCTAGCAAAAGCTTGTCCCTGCTGACATGGCTGAAGTGCCAGTAATGTTTGACATTAGCAGTGGAGCAATGTGCTGTCTGGCTGGAAGGGGTGGTCCTGGGCCCTTGCCTGCTCCTTGCCCTGCATTCCTATCTCGTCCTGCACACTAGTGCTAGTGTATGCTGTGCTGCTCGTGCAGCTTCCAGGACTCAAACCAGCAGAAAAATACTCACTGCCTCCTGGAGAGTAGGATTCAGCTCCCCAGAATTGTTTTCTATAAACCTCATGTGTGTCAGAGGGGTCTGTAGGGGAGCTGGGGGCTATAGAGCAGGTCTGGGGGGTAGTGGGACTGTCCCTTCCCCCAGGACAGCTTTGCAGGTGCTGCAGGTGGCTGAGAGGCTGCAGGTGTGGCACGTGCCTTGTTCTGATGTCTCTGCTACTGGGGAGGTGCAGAGTAGGTGCTTGGGGACATCAGCACCTTAGGCTGTCACAGCTCTCCCCCACCGTGGCTTGCCAGAACCCTCAGACAAAGTGAGTTTTTGTTCTGGAAGAAAAAAGTGCCAAAACACTCTGGCAGTTCAAATCTCCAGAACAGAGATGGCTCCTAAATTGGAGATTTCAGTCTTTATCTTTTCAAATCCATGAAAGTTAAGGTGACTGAACTTTCATAACAGCCTGAGTGTGTGACATGACAGCTCCCAGTTTAGGGTGGTAGTAAGGCTCTCTGCTTTAATTTCTTGGAAGCACAGAAGACAAGATAGAAAGAATTGAAACTATGCATTCTTCAGGTTACTAAATGGAGGATATTGATGGATAACAAAAACTAGCAGTGTTTCCTAGAGAAGCCTTGTCTAAAATTTCAGTTAATGTTATATATTTTCAGAAGATTTACATGGCTGCATCGAGTTTAAATGTCAAAAAACTATGCAACAGTAAATGGACAAAAAAAATCTGAAAAATCTGAGCAATAACTCATGCTTTATGAAGCAAAGCAGTTACCTCCTGCCTAGTTTAAAAAGAAACTTCCTCTCTAGATAGGGTTTGATAAACAACATGTCTCTACAAGACCTAGAAAAGAGAAGCATTAGACATTTGGTCTACTCACAATGAGCAAAGGCAATAACAGAAGACTGATGGTGCCCATTAAAAATGAGTAATTTCTGCAGGATGAAATGGCCTCACCAGTGACTACAGCAAAGAAAAAGAGGAGCAGAAAACAGGACTGCAAGCCAGACAAAACTAAGGGAGAGAATATATATGTTGTACAGTCATAGCCAGGAAGAACTACCTGGAAATATGTAGGAAATATATAAATTTTATGCAGCAGGTTTTACAGTAAATTTGCCTGTTTTCTAGTAACCAAAATGTTTGGTCCATAGCAAGTTATATTTTGAATAAATGTGGAAAACAAGGTGATTCACTGTGGGCAAAGGCAAAGTGAAAGATGGGTAACAATGACGACAGCAGTTACAATGCTTATCACTCAGCTTGCACATAGACATTGTCAAAAATAAATGTTAGCCCTTCCTTGCACTCTTAAGAAACAGAAGAGTTTGGAGTAATGAAGAATGGTAATTTTTGGACTGGAATAACAAAGACTAGACTTCTAATCTCTGACCTGGTGCATGAGTGATGGGGCCAGGTAATTGGTTCTGATACTGCTGTTATGTGGACTGCTGATTCCACCTCCAAATCTGGCACATTTAGATAGTCACTGGTATTATATGGCTGAAGTTGGGATGCCTTGAACTCCCATTTATTATTTTGCTTTTATTGCATCTTATTAGAGCAAGAATGGCTTCCTGATACTCTCTAAAAGGTATGATGGTTTCATCTTCTGGATGTTAATTTATACCACTATTTAGTTCATTTTCTCCTTGAGGGCTTATTATTGAGTTCTTAATTCAGTAACATCATTGCCCATTTTTAATCAACCTCTAGAATTAAATGTAGGATGTTGCCTGTAAGGCTGAGAGTATTACTACTTTATTCTTTTCACTCTAGTAATTTTTATATTACAGTGAACAGCCTGATTAAACATTTATCTGGAAAACACCATGATGAAAAGAAAACTTAATTAAATATTGGAACTAAATATTGAACTCCTGACTTGAGGCTGAACTGATAAATGAAATTAAATTTACATGGAGGGGAAAAAGCATTGTAGAATTCATCCAGTATTGCATTTTAATGTTTTATTTAACTAGATCTACAAAGCAAGCTGTATATATCAGCTACAGGAACTGATAGTTTTTGAAGGTCTTATTTAGAATCCACTTATTGTAATTGTGTAATACTAGAGTTCCTTGGTCTTGGCAAAAGGAAAAAAAAAAGCATCATTCGCATTTAAAATTCCAGCAGCACTGATGCAGGAGAGTTGGATATGGCATAGTTTGGTTTTCCTAGATTTAAAAAACAAAACAAAACCCAGTGAAGGATTATACTTTATAAACAAGATTACTAAGGACAAATCACCTTGTGTCCCTCATATAGATTCAGGTTTCAGAGCAGGCTTGCTTTTGTAGGCTGTGTGTATCTGCCCTCTCTGCCTGTGTGTTCAGACTTCTTGGCACTCACTGTCTCTGAATCGGACTAATTATAGTTCTTTAAAGAGATTAGTTAACTTTTCTTTTCCTCCAGAGGGACTTTATCAGTGAATCCCTTGTCAGAGGGAGGCTGCAGAGAGTTACCTGCCACTTGGGATGGCTTTCAGTGGTCAGCAGTGGCAGTGCAATGATGCTTACAGTGAGTCTTGTGCTGGACATGTCCTGGTGACCAAACTCTGTGTACAATGCAGTGCTTCCAGAATTACACTCTGAGCCTGGAAATACTGCTGAATCCATGGCTGCCAGTGGAATTAGACAGCTCTGTGAGATACAGTTGCAAAAAAACAACCTATGGTTAAAAAGTTTTGAATATAAATATCAGGATCTATTTCTTTGGCTTTCTACTTTCCTCAAAGTGCTGTTCATCTTCTGTATCTAAAGCACAGTAAAATTGCCTATTCCTTTCCTTTCTTCCTTCCTTGCTTTCTTCCTTCATGTGTTCTGTGGATCTGAAAAATGGCTGGTTATTTCTCTGATGTGGTCCTGTGTGGTTAGATATGGGGTTTGTGTTGTCCTCTGGTGATATTGGGCAGCTGACAGCCGTGGTATTTAGTACCTGAGTGATGGACCTTGTGAAATGCGGGTGTTAGGGAAGCAGACCACCTTGCCACTTTGCTGTCATTTCTCAACCAGCCCTATGGAGAGAAGGGGCAGGGAGGATGATTTTCCTCCAGCAGTACGTTAGTTATTGTGCCGTCTGTGTGACTGAGGGCGCTGGTGGGATTTTTGGTGTGATAGAAGACAGCAGTGTGCTGGAAAGGGAACAATTACTGATGCAGTTTCTTTATTGGGACTAACTCATGACTAATGCCAGCTGCTTAGCAAGGAAAGAAGACAAGTCTCTGGGTCACTCAGCTCTCCTGCAGGCTGGGTTTTCAAAGCACAGGCCAGCGTGGGAATAAGCAGTGGATTCGAGATGACAATAACAGAAATAAAATGTTATCTTGGCAGTAGGAATCACATACGCATAAACATTCATCTTTGTTTCCTCAGTGCCTGGACCTTCTCTCCTGGTTTTTCATTAGCTGTGATTAACACAACGGGGCACTTCACTCCCACAAGTTCTCTGATGTAACGAGGATTCTCTGTGTCCATATAGGATGAGGTGTCTGAACAGCCTCGTGTTCTCTGTCCCTCATCCTTCTTTTCTACCCTGTCCACAGTACCCGAGCTGTGAAACTGCCCTATAGTGGATTCTGTTTCCTTGATACAAATGTGCTTTTCAGTCACTTGATGCCCTTTCCCTCTGGAAATCTTTGTGTTCAGTTGATGCTCTGATGGACAGCCTTTAAAGAGAAGTGTTTTAAGGATGTACATTTGCATCTTTGCTTTTGCAATCAGATTCAGTGCTAGGTTGCATTTTTCATATAGCCTTGACTTGATTTAGTGGCATCTACCTTGGAAAGGGGCTGGGACTGATGTTCACAGCCTCTTTTCTTGCTTCCATATGAGAAAGAAGACAACTGGGAGTAAGAGTAAACAAGTCATCATGGAGAGCAAGCACAAACAAGGATTTTGAAAATCCTGCTTTTTGAATGAATGGTGGGAATGCAGATGTGACCCCAGTGCTGTGATGCCATGCAGGCTTATGAATCCCTGGTCCTCTATTAACATAAATGCCTTTTGTGGGTGGAACAGGATGATGTGGAGAGCACAAACATTTTTTCCTAGCTTCTTGTAATTCCATTTGCTAAGGTACTAGAGTTCATTTATAGATCTTTTCGCCAGTTCTTCTATAGATGCCAATTAACGTAGGAAACTTAATAATGCTGTCACTCAACAAAAAATATTGGAGAAATATCTTCAGTGCTTTGCAAATGTTGAAAGCATAAAACCTGAGAATACCTGAAAGAAGAATGAGTCCTATAACAATTTTGTACGTGCTTCTCTGTGCTTGTTTCTTGGTCTGTGAAGTTGGGATCTGCCCTTTTGAAGGGCTTAGAGGCATGAAGAAACATTGCTATCTCCAACTGCAAAGCCTAGTGGCTCTGAGCCCTTGTTTGGAAAAGGGAGGTGTGGCAGTGCAGGTGGCTTCTGCTGAGATGCTGAAATATTATGGGGGAGATCTTCATTATGCAGAGAGTATTCAAACCTACTTAGTAGCTCAGGCTGGTAGGTCTATGCCTGGAAGGCCCAGGGACAAACAAGTCATGGGTCATTTTTGGTGCTAGGGATGTGTTTAGGGCACCTGCAAATTTGACATACTTTGTAGATGTATATTTTTGCCATGTGTGGTTCTGACAGCCTTCTGCTGCCTGCCTATCTTGCCCACAAAGTGCAGTGAGTGCTTGATTTGGTTTGAAGGCAGTGGCACACATATTTACCAGGCATATTTACCAGCACCAATACAATGCCACTTTTCAAAATGAGCAGTGGAAATATGTAAGAGCAGCAGGTATCTGTGTCTCGATGAGCCAAGCCCTGGGGATGGACAGCTTGGGGGGAAGTGCTTCCCAAATCCTCTGCTCAACTGCTGTAGCACATATTGTGTATAAAACATGGTCTGAGACACCTGCAATGGCTTTGACAGAACAAAATAGCAGAAGCATAAATCCGTCCGTTTCTTCTGATTTACGGATTTCATTGTAGTTGTCAGTGTCAGCTTAGTGGAACTGTGTAAATGCAGCATTTCATTTGCCTGTCAACTTTAATAGATTTTAGATAATACAATTCTGATCTTCTATAAACCAGCAAAGCTACCCCCTTATAGGCTTCAGGAACCTCCAGTTTGTTCAGTGGGGGTTTTTTCCCTCCTCATCATGCAAACCGGCTTGTCGTTTGTTCATTTCTCCAGAACATCTTAATTACATTGTAAACATGTGATAGTGTTTGAGTATTTGTGAGAAATGATTAGGAGAAATGAATGTGAGAACTGGTTTTCTGACCAAGAGAATGAAATTTCTTGCCAGTTTCTTTAAAAAATAGCACAAATTAGAGACTCTAAAATAAACTCCAAGCAGAGGTGTGCAGAGACATCACCATAATAGGGAAAGCTTCAGGCATTACTTGAAGACTCTAATTCATGGTGTAGTTCTTGACTTTTTAAAAGCCCAGTTTTAAAATCGCTGTGGAGTGGTTTGAAGTGAAGTGATAATTCTGGATGCTGGATACTGTTGTTTCTGTAAATCCATCCTTGATAGCTCTGAGAATTTGCTCATGTTTTAAAGCTATGTGATCTTTAATACATACATTTCTTAATCTCCTTTTCATTATATTGTTTCTGAATTTCCAGTTGAGGCATGTGGGGACAGCACTGTGAATTGTTCTTATGCTAGAAAAATTGCTTCACCTTCATGACAGGCCATGTTTGGGTTTTGTTTTTTTGTTTGTCTTCTTTTTTTTGGGGAGGGGGGTTTGCTGTTTGGGTTATTTATTGTTTGGTTTTTTGTTTGTTTGGTTTTTAAAGATGGGATATGTGACAGCTCTTCATGAAGGCATGAAAACTGAGTCATATTTCATGATAACAGCAAGAGAGCATCTCACTGTCTGCCCTGAGTCACAGTGCATTGGTGCTGCTGGCGCAAATAATAATTAATGGGTATGCATTCAGTAAGCAGGACAGGTATGAGTTCAGTCTGTACACATGATGAGCTTTCCTTACACTCTGCACTTGGTTTTCAGCAGCCCTAAATCTGACTATTCTACTGTCGTACTTTAAAAAAATAACTATAATTTTTCCTATGTAATCAAAAAAGCCTAACTTGTTGCAGTGGGCAGGTAGTCTGTCCTTTATTTTTCCAGTTAATGCTGTTCTACAATGTACAAAGGATGAATCATTTTCAAGTGATGTTGCTCTGGAAAGGTGGAGTCTGTGACGCTGAGACTGTATCCAGGAGGGAAGCTGCAGAGGACAGGGTCACAGAGCTTGTTTGTTTGGATATCTACAAGTTCTCATGCTTGTAGCAAATGAGGGAGAATACAGTATTTTTCCTCTGTACTTCACAATATCTGTCACTGACTTATCTTTAGCAACATTGATTCTTTCCTGCAAAATCACTTCCTGGGGCTCTTCCTCTCCTGTGCTATCCTAGCCTTCAGGAAACTTAGCAGGAGGGTTCAGTTTGACATCCAGTAAAGAAATTCTTTCCTGTGAGGGTAGTGAGGCACTGAAACAGGTTGCCCAGAGAAGCTGTGGATGCCTCATCCCAGGAGGTGTTCAAGGCCAGGTTGGATGGGGCTCTGAGAAGCCTAGCGGAAGGTGTCCCTGCCCATGGCAGGGAGGTTGGAACTAGTTGATCTTCAATTCTATGAGTCTGTACTAATTGCTGGGAAAGAAAGGGAAAGGAGCTGAACTTGGTCAATAAGAAAGGTATAGCAGGTTGCGAAGATGGAAAAATACAGGATTTGCACAGCAAAGGATATGTTGGCTTGGGATTGAAGGTAACTGCACGTATCCAGCCTGAGTTGAGTGTGGCTGGAGGCTGGTGAGTGACTTCCCCCCTTATCTCTGTTCAACATTGCTTAGCAAACTCAGTACATTGAGGCCAATTTATGCTCTCTTAATATCAAAAGCTGAATGAGAGTTGGAGTCAGATAGCCCTCCAGTGAAAAACTGCAAAAAGGCTGGCATGTTATCAGTTGTTACTTCCTACAAGAGCAAGCTGTGTTTGTGTGGTTCCATTATCTGAAACTGAGCGGGCTGGTGGGGTTGGGTACAGCCATTTAAAAATGTGATTTGTGTTTTTCTTTCTTCCCAGAAACCAGCCTAAAATATTCCTGGGGCTTTTCTCAGAATCTGTGTCAGTGCAGCAAGTTAACTAGTGGCAGCTTTGTCTCAGGAGAGTAGAAATTTAGCATGGTGACACTAATGTCTTTATAAGATGACCTAGATTAGAAATGTCTTGTTCTTGGTTTGCAGAATTCTGTTCAAATATTTAATATGACTCAGAGTAGGGGGTTTTTTTCTTCCTGTGGAGACAGAAATAAAATTACTTAAAATGCTTCTAGGACCCAAACAGTTTCAGGGATGAGAGAAACTGGAGTTAAAATACATCAGAAACATGCAGTCTGCTCCCATGGTCTCCATACTGCTATGGCATGGATAGGCAGGAGAGATTTCCTGCGTTTCATCTGCCGCTTGTGACCCTATGGATTTCACCTTCTGAATGTTACAAGATATCCAGCTTACAATTTAGAAGTCTGAATTAGGTTATGAATGAGACTGCTGAAAATCCAAGTTGCGTTACTCAAAGCATGTATCAAGGTAACTTCTTCCTGATGAAGCCTGGAGGGCAGGACCAGCGCAGTCCCAGTTTTGGTCCTGTCAGATCTGAACTCTACACCACAGAGTTGGCTAATCCAAAGCAGGTAGGCAGGTGCCATGGGTGACTTGTCCTCACCAGCAAGAATTTGATGCTTTCACCTCCCCTCTCTGTGGTTACTTCCTCAAGATTCTGTCTGTGTTTAAAGAATCTGAAATAATCTGTACAGGCATATCACTGGGATGGAGAAAGGTATATCCACCTTTTTTGTTGACATCACCATTTTCCCGTGGCGTAAAACTTTCTGCCAAGCACCGTTTTAGCTCAGTGCATGGGGACTGAATTCCCTTTGGGCAGATCTCATTTACAGTGTTTCACTTGGTCTGTGAGACATTGCAGATAACGTAGAGAAACTGTTGTCTGCTCATCTTACCCCACAGGAGAAGGGATTCTGGACCCTGTGTGAAGTGGCTGCAAGCAGAAGAGTCCTGGACTTCCCCATGCAAAACTTTCAGTGAAAGCAGTTTGGCAGGCTTTTGGAAACAGGCTGCTTCCTTTTTTAATTTTTTTTTTTAACTCCTTGCTATCGTGGTGAATTAAGATGGTGAGACCTTTCTCACCCCTCTGAAAACTTTTCCATCCCTCTGAAAGGTCATGCAGCTTCATATGTTTGGGGTATTTAAAAGCACCAAGCATTGCTATCTGTCTCTTAGCTTAGTTTAAAAGTTTCTGCCATCAACTTAAATGTGAAGTGTTAGGTGGCCCTTAAATGCATTTTGTTTGTCTTAATTCTGAAAAGTTGAAGGTCTGTGACACAGCAAGATTGTGCTTTTTTGCATTTCTTCTGAAGTGTTGGGCAACCAGTGAGTGGTGAGCTGCACCCACCAGTGTAAGCAAGACATCAGAGAAGGAGATGTACAGGCCTTGAAATATGATCGTCACCATAAAAAGCAGGCGAGAGCTGCTCAAGGACTAAGAGGAGGAGGCTGTGAAATGCAGAGAGATTTGCTTTGTTTAGCAGATCTGAGGGGTAGGGTAGCCTGAGAACGGATAAACCAGGCAGCAAAATAGGACAGTGGTTTACCAAACCAGTTCCTTTAAAAACGGTTGAGTAAGCAAAAGGCTAAGCCTGGGCTTAGCTTAGATTCTCTCAGATCTCACTAGCTTCTGATGCTTTGCTTCAGTTTACTGTAAAAATCGACGAAAATGAATGGAGATAGTTACTAATTTAGTTCCTCAGGTTCTGTTTTGTAATGTACATGGGATTTAGAAGGAAAGCTACACCTGCTTCTTCTTGAGTTCATGTACAGGATTCATCTCCCATAGCATGATCCCAGAAAGACATCTAATTTTCAAAGAAGCCATCTGGGATAAGTAGTGGCAGGGCAGACATGTTCCTTGAGCTCTTCCTCAAACATCATCTTCTCCGATTGGCAAAATGACTTGAAGAGCTCCCTGTCAAAAGGAAGTATTCAAATACAACAGGCATCCACAGTGGTGTGGCCAAAGTGGGTGGCCAAGGAATCGTAAGAGAACAGTTAAGTCAGACTGGATTGGGAAATCCTCTGGTTTGTTTTGGCTTTATCATTTAGCTCGGTTACTGTAATTCAGCTTTCTGGATCTCATTAGGCAGTTGATTAAGCTGTCACCAGCTCTTTTTGCTGGTGTCATTAGAGAGAGGTAGAGAATAATGCCCTGCTTACCAGCACAGACCAAAATGAGTGTTGAGCACATTGCCACTGCCCTGACAACGAGCAGTTGCGTGTGTTAGCTCATTACGTGGTGTTCTGTAGTAAGGTTGCATATTTACTGGGCTAAATTTAACAAGACCAATACATGAATATTCATGAAAGACCTGAGGGGCAGTGCTTAGAGACTCAAGATACAGATTTGTTGGTTTTTAATATTAAGCATTTGTTTAAGAAATATCTCAACTAATTATTTTTTAGCAAGCTTTAAGGTGTTCTTTTTCACAAGTGTTCCTTTTGGTATCAGACTCATGATGCATGACAGCAACACAGAATTGTAAACTTTTCACTTTTGAAGTGGAATAGTTCACAAAAAATAAATGAGAGGCTGGAGTGTTAAGTTATGCAAGTCTAATTAACTTTCAGCCTTAATAAGTTATGGCCTTTCTAGCAAAATTAAAAATGGGGTTTGATTTACAGATGGCAGCTACGGTTTGGACCTAAAAAGGGGGTTGTAAAGACTTTTTTCCCCTTTCTGGCTTTTCTGAGCACTTTGTCTTGCAGACGGCCATTTGAAGTGGACTGCACTCTGTCCTTCTCTTGTGCTTCCTTTTGTTCACCGAATGATTTTTTTGCCCTCCTCTGTTGCAAAGAGACTCTAATGAGACTGCTCAGGAATGAGTGGAGCTTGCCTTGACTTTCCTGGGATGGTCAGTCCATGGCTGAGCCCCCTCCAGGCTGAGCCTTTGTCTCTGGAAAAGGAAGCCCCATTTGGGCAATGGCTGTCCCAGACCAGAGGGAGTCAATGTGTCTGGATGTGATATGGACAGAGAGAAGGTCTCTAATAGAGCTGGGCTGTGTCTGACTCACTGCTAGATTTGTATGACGGGACTGGGAAATCAGTGTGGAGACAGCTGCATGTACAAATTCGGTTAGTGCTGGGAGCTGGGATGCTGAGCCCCTGTCTTGCTTTCCTTCTCAATGCTGAAGGGCTTCAGCAAGAGATCGTGACCATGGCTGGGAGCTACTTGAGAAGAAATAGAATGACAAAGATTTGTATCCTACTTCCTCAGCTGACGAGAAGGCACACGCTTACCCTTCTGGCTGCTGCTTCACATTCAAGGTTAGGTTTTTTCAGATACGGAGATGTATCTGATGCATGGGATTGAGTGTGATGAAGGGAAGGCTCACGCTGAGTCTCACAACTGTAACAGTAACCTCAGAGACATCTTGCAGGGTTTTCAGAGGGTATCTTGACAAAGCTGTTCATAACTTGTACTGGTAACTTGTTGGAAGAAAGAGTATAATAGATCATTGTAACTCTCAGGCTTATCTTTCTGTTTGTGTCTGTACAAAGTAATTTTGAAGCTGTTGGGTTTGTCACAGATACATCATGCATGGAAGATACTGAATTGTTTTCTGAAGTGAAGACAATTTTGAAATCTTATTTAATTTCCATTTCATTTCTTTGGCCTGGATATCTGACATTGCACTCATCAGCAAAGCTTGATTTTTATTTTTTTTCTTGTCAACTTCAATAGTTTGGTTAATGTTGAGTATGAGGATATTATCAGGATATGTTGAACCAAGTTAACTTTGCTAATCTGTTGCAGATTCAAAATAGAGGTAAAACATCTGCTTTGGTTGTTGAGCAGAGCTCCATGCCAACTGCAGCATGTCTAATGTAAAGAAAGAGATGAAATGGTGTTATGAGCTGATCTTCGTGTTCACACATAGTTACTCTGCTATTAATGGAAATAATCCTGTCATCAGCCTCAGTACTTAAACATTTTTAATCTGAATTTTATACCAGCTATGCAGAAAGCAAATATCAGTGACTAAAATCTGCAAAACAGAATAACTGAAAACAGTAATAACTCACTGTGCTGCTCTTCAACAGCACTGTGAGCTCCATGACCTCTAAGAGGAATCAGGAAAACACCTGACAGCTGTAGTCTTTAATGTCTTTTAAAGTATATTTGACACTGGCTATGTGGGAGAAAGTGAGTTGGGACATTTTCTGGGGTTTTCTGGAGCTGGCAGGAGGATGGCTGCAGGGGTGGCAGTGGTTGACTGGAGCAATGAGCTGTGTTGTAGTGCGTAGGAGACATGCCGTGGTGAGGCTGTGTGTGTGATCTGCAACACAAGGGGAGCAAGATCCACCTGTAATATAATGGTGAGACTGAGTAAATCAGATGTGTCAGATTTTGCTCAAGTCCCTAAAGTGTCTTGTCCTTCCCTTATTTTTGTTTTCATGACCCTGGAGGTTTGATATTGTCTGAGGCTTGATTTAGATAGCCATGACAGCAGGACGTTGGAAGTGTTACAGTTCATTGCTAAGAGAAAGGTGAGGTTCAGAAACATGTGAGATTGTGACTGCAAGATAGATCCGTCCTTAACAGAAACTCTGTGTGTGAGCTCCATGGGAAAAAACCCCCCATAGCTGTAATTACCTTTTGATGAGTGAAGGAGATGAGATCTGAAATTCTGCTGGAGTCCTGCCACGTGTTAGTGTATTTCTACCCAAAGGCACTAGACTCCCCTTGAACTTCAGGATATATATATATATATTTATTGATTTCTGCTGTGGCTTATCTTTTTTACATTAACCTTTATGTAAGCGTGGTGTGAATTTTGTGTGGCCTCTTTTGCTTTCATATGTTCAATCCCTTGCCTACTGAAGCCTGCAGAAAAGAATACCTTTGACTTTCAGTGATTGTTGGACTAGGTCTATTTTTGAAATACAGTCTTCTTCAGTTCACAGTTTGTAACTCAGTCAAATTGGTAACCTGTGTCCTGGTTCATGTTGCCTTAATGGAGCAGAAATGCATTCTCCTTGCATGCAGCCATGCATGTCTGTATGTCTTGGATGTGGAAAACAGATGATTTCTTTTAGTAACAACTTTTTATGTATTGCAGATTGTTCTCATGTTTCCTTTAAATTTTCTTCTGTGTATGCTGACCAGCTCTGATCTGTTCAGATTTTCCCTGTAAGTCATGTTTTAGAGCTCTGTTTTAGAGTGGTGCCCTAAACTAAATGTCTCGCTCCAGTCACAGCCTTATAAACTGTACTGAGCAGTGTGGCAGGACTACTGTGTGTTTTGCAAGTTGTAATTCTATTTTAAGTCTCTTCCTCTTTCATAACATTGTTCAGTTACATTCAGTTAGTAAACTGCAGTCCCAAATTCTTTCTTACGCAGAACTGCCGTGTAACAACTCTGGATTTCTCCCTAACAGGCATGCTGTGTTCTCCTCCATACTGAACAGTGTGCTACTCTTCCTCCAGTCTAGTTGTTTGTATAATTTGTCAAGGTGGTTGTAAATTCTGATCTTGCCCTCCAATGTCCTTGTGTAGTCTCTTGTAGTTTAGAAGTATCTGCAAATTTATTATGGCACTCTCTGCTCATAGCTGCCTTCTTTGTGTGTACAGTAACATAAAACAGACCCTGTTAGCCAGCGGAAGTCCTAATCTTACTGAGTTAGATGTTACAGGATCAGATGCCACTTTATAGTTCTCTAAATCAGGACTAATTTCCTAAAAATGAAAGGGTTTTTATTAGAGTGTGTGATGAGTACTGATGCATGCTGCGTATATCAGATACTGCACTTAATTACAGTACAGTTAGAGAGAGGCTGGACTATTACTCTGTCCTGTTGAGTGTCCAGGCTGCCAGATGGAAGGCAGGTCTTGCTGTGCTGCTGCACCAAAGGAGAACTATGAAAAGGTTTTTGAAACCAGCTGCAGTGTGTGTAGCAGCCCTTGCACATGCTTGCCTTGGCAAGGAAGAGGGGTAAGTCATGGTTTCATAAGTGATAAACTGAAGGAAGATAAACTTGCAGCATTTCCGTTTCTTTTTTTCTTTTTCTACTTGGTTGCCATTGCTGCTGGTAGAGTTGGGTGAAGGCAGGATATCAGTGGTCTCCAGAGGATGTGGGGCCACTGAACAGAGGAGAAGTCTCAGGTTAAGTTGACAGCTGCATGAACCCATTCATCCCTCAGAGCATTCCCCTCTACACACAGAATTGGTTTTGTTATTTTTTTCTCTTGTCAAATTTAACATATAAGCAATTGGTTAAAAAAAAAAAATTGCTGGTGTGCTTGAAGTGTATTTAAAGACAACTGAGCAGGAAATGAGGCTTTTGGCAGGGTTGATGTTTTTGAAGTAAGTTTCTCCCCTAACTTCTTTTTTTTTTTTTTTTCCCTTAAACCTCTAGCAAGGAGCAGATGTGTCGCTGGGGTTGCTGTTGCTCTGTTCTGCTGCCGGCAGTTTCATTTCTCTTGAGGTTTATAACCTCATGCTGCCTTGGCCACCTCTCAGCAGTGCTTCTGGTGGGGAGAATGTGCAGGGCCCTTCGGAAGGCCGGTGGTGTAACATGGCACAGGGCCTCTCACTTGGGAGTTTGCTGGAACTGATTTACACCAGCTGGAATTTATGCCCCCTGAGATTTTACTCTCTGCTATGCTCTTGTTCAGAAACACTGCCTTGGTGCCAGGACTTCTTCCCTGCTTCTGCCTAAATGATTGATGGATTATGGAGGAGGGAAAAAAAAGGAAGGGGTGGGGGGAAAAAGACAAAAGCTCTGGGAAACAAAATATAGATGTGACAAGAAGTACTCAAATGGATAAATAGTGCAGCACATACTGCTGAGAATGTATAAAAAGAATTGGATCCTTTTTTTGGTACTGCCATTGCAGTCCCATGACTGTTATTTAATGGTGTCACTGATATGTCTGTTGTGAGATACTGCACAACAGACAGTTTGTATCAAGACAAAATCCCAAGAAACTTTGAACAAATTCAGGAGGACAAGAAAAATTCAGGGTACCATTAGATCGATTATCGTCAATCTTTGTAGGTATTCCAACCAATCTTATGCTGTCTGTGGCAGACTTTTCTCCACTAAAATGGGTAACAAATGCTGATGAATATAACAAATGTTATGCTACTATGTTTATTTTTGTCTCCTTTAGAAAAACTTTCTTATTTTAACTAGTCTGCATCGTGCTGAGCTTTGTCTCCACTTGATTAATGTAACTTCAAGACAATATTTATTAACTAATTTTCTGATCTGATCTGGAGGTACCTAAAAAATCCCCAGCAACTCCAAATGCCAAAACTAAACCAAAACCCCAGCACTTGAATCAAGACCAGTGGACAGCCCCAGTAATGAGAAAGAAGGAAAGGACACTGGGCTAGCTGAATTAAACAGTCTTTTCCTTTTTAGAAGTGATCTAAATTTATCAGGCCATTAGTTATTTTGGTGCCTTTAACTGATAAGTTTAACCAAACATAAGCAACTTGCAGCACTTTCGGTGTGTAGAGGAATTTCAGGATTCCAGGAACAGCAGGATGTAACCTTAGTTTCACCTGGAAACATAAGCAATTCTTGGGGCAGTTGATAGGCTTCGTGATGAAAAATGGGAGGCAGCCAAAATCTGGAGCTAAGCTAACAGCCTGAAATAGATCTGCTGAGAGGCTTGTTTTGCATTGTCTAGATTGGCATATCACAAATTGTGCGAACAGAAATACCGGGCTGGGTCCAGCATTGCACAAGCAGGGTCAACCCTGACTATTTTCCTTTTTAAGTATCGTGAAAGCTTGACTAAATGCATGTTATATTAAAGTTTCAGCTATCTCAATATGTTTTTTTTATTTCTTTCTCACTTGTTCAAAATGCAAGTGTTTAGTTGATTGTGTATATTTACAATTAAAGGTGTTCAAGTGTGCATCACCCAAGAATTCCAGCTCCCTTGCTCCAGCAGCATGGAAATGGAGCAGCAGAGAGAGAGAGACCAGGGTTTGAATCTCTAGGAGAAGGCAAGTACAGGAGAGGCAAGGGCTAAGTACAGAGAGGAGCAAGGTGGTGGGGAGGCAGAGATTTAGCTGGGTTATTCTTGTTACTTCACAAGGAGTGTGCTTGTGGGAAAGCGTACTGAAGGATAGTCTGGTTTGCATATCACTTACCAAATGATTATTTCTGATTATGTTTAATTATAGAATCAGATCTATTGTCTTCTCTGTCTGGCTGGAGATACGGAGTTTTGTGGGTGGGGTGTAAGCAAAAACCATCAGGGCCCTGCTGAGTGGGAGCACAGAGCCAGAAGCCCGTGGGAGCACAGCCTGGGTTTCCAATCCCAAGCCCAATTTGTTTTTGCAAAGGCTTAGCTGGTATTGGAGGGGAAATAATTTAAAAGCAGGGGAAATAATTTAAAATTTAAATTAAAAGCAGGTGCAGGATTTGTTGTGACAGACCTGCTCCCTTTCCAGCATTGAGCCATGCTCTAAGCAGTTCAGGTTGTTCTTTTCCAAACCTAGTATAAGAAATGGTCAAAACAAGATCCTTAATGGAAGGTGTTTGTCAGCTTTTCACTGGGCAATCTGGTTTCAGACATCTTTACTGCTGCTATTCAACCCTTTTCCAGTGATCATAGTTTCCTCTTCCTTTTTCATTACAGCTTTTGTACATCATTAGGGAACTTGGAGTTTTGGAAAATATACTTGTTCACCTAAAGCTGATGATGTGATTTTTCCATCCACAAGATGCAGAAGGGTGTTTTGGTAGGCTGCATTTCCAGCCTCTGAACTTGATGAGTACTGGATACCAGCACCCCGCTGAATTTAGCTGGAGGGATGGGAGTCCTCCCAGAATGCGGGTCGTCCCCTGGGCCATGCTGCCCCGAGGCTTTTCAGTTTGCACAAGCTGCCTGGCTGTCCGGCAGAGTAAGGTTGGAGCTGCTCTGTATCTGTAGCTGTTCGTGATTGTCATGCAGTTAGCGATGTACGCCAGCGATTAAACTCGGGTTTTCATAATGATACTAGCAACGACAGTATCTGATGATCACGTTAGAATTGCTGTATTCTAACTAATGCTGCACCAAATATTTCTGTAAATGTTCAAGTCTTTGTGAAGCCACTGTGGGAAAGGCATGCACTCAGCCTAAGTGGGAACTACCTATGGACCATGCATTGTATGAATTATTCAGACATTTGTGAACAATTACTTAGGAACCACTTCTGTCTTCCTGGGCCTTTGGCCTGGGGAGAGGTGAGAAAGCACTAAACACACTGCGCAATGTTTGTACCACACTTGGGCTTGCAGACATCTTCTCCTGATGCCCTTGGTGCCATTCAGTACTGTGCCTTAGGGTTAGACCAGAGCCACAGGTGTGCACTGGGGTATTTTCTTTTTGGTCACTGAGCATTTTTTGGTGTTTTGATGAAGTTGCCATTCAGCATTTGAATTAGAGCTTTGCAGGGATAGGCTTTTGGCTACGGGCAGGTTCAGGAGATCCTGTGTTGCCCAGGCAAATGCAGGCACCCCCCTCCAGCTCCTCTTGCTTTAGAAAGTTACGTACAAAGTTGCTGTTGAAGTTAAGCATATGTTCCAGTTAGGGGTTAGAGATACTTTTCAATCTAATCTCAGGAGGGGGTAACAGCAAATGAAGCACTGATTGATTCTCCACTGCTCCTGTGTGCCCTGTGCCGTCGATGCTGAAGTCCTTTTTATGGTCCGAAGGATGAATGCATCCTGAGGCTTTGGAGAAGCTGTTATAAATCACATGGATAGCAATGGGGGCCATTACAGGAAAAACCAGCCCTTCTTGCATTAAAACTTAAATGCCCATTACATCCCTCTAAGCAACTTTAAGCACAGAATGGCAGCAAGTTAGAAAGTCATGGGTTCAGGGAAAGTGTCAGAGCACAGCTGTAACCTTTAAATGCTAAGCTCAAAACAGCATGAAGAGCTCTCAGTTTGGAAGTGCCACTGCTACACAGAGGGTTTTTTTTAGTTTTGAGAGTGTTGACTTGTGTTTTGTTGCATACCTCCGTGTGCCATATATGTTTGTTGGTCCTTGAGCACTGAAACACAGTGCAACAAATTGAGATAAGTAGCAATGTGTAGGGATACATGCTGTCCTTTCCACAGTGGATTGATGTGCAATCCTTAAATCCCTGGGCTAGTCTGCAATAAATGGAAGGACATAATAAGATAGAATTAAATGAATTGCAAATTTTGTTTCTCTGCTGTATTTGAAATGTTGCAGCACACAGGGTATTTATTGATCTGCTCAGCATAAATATCCTAAGTACATCTGCTCACTTAACAGTGCTGTCAGTTTGTCATAGTGCTTCCAGTGAGCCAGTACACTCTATTTACAGATTTGATTCTCTCCACTGGCTACTGCTTGGACAAGTATTCATTAGGAGTCGCTCAGTAAAAGTCTGTAATTGCTCTGAAACACTTCTTAGCAGCCATCCAAGGGCATTCTTCTCCAAATACCAGCTCTGTGAAAGTACTTTGCTGACAGAAGTCAGTATATAGAAATTCCAGTAACAGGAACACACTCTTTGAAATAACAAATTAAGAGCAAACGTTTTAACCCAGCAATTAGTTTCTAAAACACAGTAAAAGACTAATCCCTGATTGCAAATGAAATAGACTACAAGGCCCATTAAAAATTATTAGTATTGAGTAATTTCTGTGCATGTAACTGTATAAGCATCAGAGAAATGCACTCTAAATGACTAAACATCAGGGAAATGTACTCTAAGAGAAATCCAGTTAATGACTGTTCACTAATACAAACTTATAAGTTAAAACAGCATTTCAGATATTTATGTGCTATATGCTCAGAGGGAGAAAGTCCTAAACTAAAATTAGGAAGAGGAGTAGTATTTGTGCCTTGACCAGTGGAAGGAAATAGATGTATGTGATGTGACATTGCAGGCAACCTTGTAATGATTAATGGGAGTACCTTTAGAAAAAAAAGAGGTGTTTGGCAAAACACTGTCAGAATCAATACCACTTTGAAATGATTGTGTGTCTTGCTACATTGCCTTGCTAGTTAAATGAATACATGGACATGTCCAAGTGTTTGGTCCAGGAATGCAGTGCAGATAGAACTCATAAAAGATCAATATGTAACTTCTTTTCACTCACAGGAACAAATGATAGTATATTATATCAAATGGGCATGGGAGTTGATCATCCTGTCCCTATCTGCCTCCACCTCTTGTCAAACAAAAATCTGGCTGAAATAAGTCCTTGTTAGTGAGTCAGGGTATCTAAAATCAAGGAAAAATATTTAATATATGTCACTCGGTACTCAATAAAAATGCTAACTGGTTTGCTAGGAGGTTCAGCACCTGCCTTCGACATAGTAATTAAAATGATGCTTGAGACAGTCCATTTAAATAGTACTTAATCTCATCTGAAGTCAGAGACTTGCCAGTGCCCCTTGGTAATACTCTCAGCTTTCCTCTGTGCTGTCAGATCTATGGAGGAGAACTTCCCAGTGTTGGACTTTTTCTCTTGGAATGACTTGTTGGCTCTGTGGACTCCAGCTGGCCACAGGACATTCTTCCATGTGGGTTTAAGCTATGTAGTTGAAATACTCATTGTGCCTTCAATTCAACAAGTTAATTTTACCTGGTGGATTGAAGTCCAGCTTGTGATTGCCCCATATGCAGTAAAGATAGGAACATGCTGCAACTCCAGAAGATGTCTCAGACACAATTTTAATTTTACTACAATACTTGTTACAGCATGAAGTAAAGAACACTCTAGTAAAACTTGTTGATAAGTTTCATACTTATCATAGTAACTCTGTAGAAGAAATAATGTGGAAAAGTTTTTGTTAGCTGCTGGAGTTTATTTTCAGAAAAAAATGTGAACCCTCCCAACTGAAATTCTCTTTAAGAATTTGGAAGCTACAGAGAGCTGAGCTGATGAAACAGTTGTTCATCATACCAAAACCCTGCACCCTTGCTTAATTCTAATAATAGTTATACATAATTGGCTCTGTGCATGTGCTTTTTTTCTTCTTCATTATATGAGTTTAACAACTTCTGAATTTGAAGAATTTTAAAGCAAAATATTTATCTTAATGAAATAACCCATTAATGCTGTCACAAGTTTTAGAAATTATTTCCAAAAATATATTGTATCCTTTGATAATTAGGAAGGGTCATGATCTACCCTTCAGGAATTAAAATTTAAAAAAAAAAGGTATTTGAAGTTATTCATGCATGAATATGGTTATCACTGAAGATCAAAAAAGTAGTCTGTTCAGGTCATTGGACATCCATCATCAATGTGCACGTAACTGCACAAGCCCCATTCCATCACTGTCAGCTGCTGAATGGAACAACACTTTTTCCATTGTGCTGATGGATGCGGATGCACATTCTCAGCTCTGACCTCAAATTGCAGCAGCAATGCTGCAACAGAGTTCTGACATGTATTTCCCTCACAGGTATACATGACTGCACATCTTACACAGAAACATGTCTTAATATGTAATAAAATTGCCTTAACAATAATGTGTTTCTCATTTCAAAACTAATGCTTGTGAAAATGAAGTAAAATAATGACATAGTGATTAGAAAAATGGCCAAGTGGAGCAGGCTGCACAGCAGTGACTCAAGATGGTTATTAACCTGTACTGGTTTTGTCTGTTCCTGTAAAACCAAGTGTCTGATTCAGATTTCTGGCAGAGAGAATGGTCAAAGTGTCTTATTGTAGACCTTCCTCTTTTTATAATGTAACGATGCACAGTACTTTACTCTCTCCTCTTCTAAAGGAAAAACATCACCTGTAACAGCATTTGAACTTTTTTTTTTTTTTTTTAAATCTAATAGATTTGAAGTTTGAAGTCTTTTCTCTTTTTCTCTTATCTCTGTCTGAGGTCTCAGTTAAATGTCACTAGAGCCTGGCTGATACTTTTTGTTGGGGTGCTGGGCCTACCTGCAAATGGGTTCAGGGAATAATCTGAACTGCTGGCGTTACTTTTTTCTTGGCCACTAAGTTGTGTTGTCATTCAGCTTGAAATTGAGGAGTTCTCTGCTTTCCTGTCAATTTTTAAAAATTTAAATATTATTATAAAGGTACATGAAATGGAAATATTTTGGTGTGAGCATTTTAATTTCATAAACATTGACTGATTTTTCATAGCTGTTAGTGTTAGGAGAGAAGGGAAAAGACTCAGGTCTGGTGTTTGCATCCTCCAATGGGAAATATTCTCTGGCCATTCTGACATCTTCTGGCAAGGAAGCATGCTAAATGGTTCAAGTGAAATGCAATTTTTCTTTTTTTTCTCTTTCAAACATCCTCTACAATATGCAAAACTGTATACAGTTGTGGTAAAAGATGCTGCTTTACTCCTTTGCACTTTTGGAGGAGTGGCAAGAATGAAATTTCAGTGTGAGTGTTTCTCAAGGACATAAGGGATTAATATGTCTTAAAATAGACACCATTAATGTAGAAATGTGTTTTCCACATTTGAATATGATGAATTTTGCAGTGAAAAGCTAGGGAGGAAATGGTATTTTCTTAGTTCTTTCAGCTTGTTTGTGTATTTTGAGATAGTCTGTTTACAGGAGAGTTAAATTTTGTAGAATCTCAAGAACTGTTGTGGTTTTATATGCTTAAGTAGTCATACATGCTTCCATTTTGCGGAGCTATTTTAGATTCTGGTGATTGCATGGCTCCACAAACTCTCTTTTGCCAGTAGGACCACGAGGCATCCTGGAGTGAGATGGGGGGCACACACTGCCTTTAGGAGGGATGCACCTGTTTCAGCTATGTGCTTCAGGGGATAGGGACCTTTGAGATTTGACCCCTTCTTTTTCCGAGTCTTCAGCAGCAAGGTTTTTATTCTTTTAGTTCAGCAGATGGTGTGCTGCCAGCTTGCTTAACAACTTGGCTATTTGCTGCAAACGTGGTCAGAAGGACTGAAATTGCCAGCTCTGGCCGAGTACCTGAGTGCTGAGTGCACGCAGGGCTCCCTCCCGCTGCCAGGCGGTGACGCCAGCAGTGCCAGAGCCACAGGCATGGCATATTGTTTCTCCTGTATGCCTGATTATTTATTTCTGCCTTCCGATTCATAATAGCATAATAACAGACTTGAAACAATAAGATAATTATTTCGCTTCTTGGGTGGTTAAAATTAACTGTGCTCATTGCATATTTATTCAGTTAAAAAATACAAGTTGTTTAGTAATTGCCCAGAAATTCATTATCTGCATAATGTTCTGTTTCTAAATGTGTTTTGCATGACCATTAATCTGTGCCAAGAGAAAGCATGCAGCACTATCTGATGTAATTAGTTTTCCCCTTACGTGCCAAGGAGAACATCTGGGCTAATTGCGTGTTGCTGACAAAAGTTGCCATTCTAATGGGGGTCCCTGTTTGTGAGCACACACGCTCATTATACGTACAAACATGCTCATAATTTCAGTTTATCCTCAAGCAGACTAATAGTTCTTACTGATGAGATACTCTTGGTGATTTGGTGCTGGGGTCACATGACGTCTGTGGGCAGCATTAGCAAATGTTAGCAGGAGTAAAATGCTCTCCATTTAAACAGAAAATAAACAAACCTGTAATGCTGCTTCTTCTGTTTTATTTTTCCAGCCGCCACTGGTCCAAGCAATTTTCAGTGGTGATCCAGAAGAGATACGGATGTTGATCTACAAAACTGAGGATGTCAACGCCTTGGTATGTGACTTGGCATGTTATGTGCCTGTGATACATAGGCACCATGCTTATGGACTGTGACAATGACAGTATTAAAAGTGTCCTTAGTAATTAACACGTAACAGAATGGAAATGATTTGGAAGTAAGAGATTTGGAGCTTCAGTCGTATCCTAATTAGTAGTCTGATACATAATGGTCTCCAGTAGGTGACTTTAAATTTTCTAAGTGTATGGTAATTATTCCAAAAGTGCAGGTCAGTCAGGGACACTGTTTTTTCTCTTACTGAGAAAATGAATGAAAACAGCTGAAAACTACATATTTTTACTCTCTGTAGAGTTTCCTTTTATGAAGAGTCTTTGCAGATCAGGAGCTGTTATGCATTTGACTGTACTTGAACCAAAGCTTCACTATAATTCTCAGCAGTGAGGGTAAGGAAGCAGAATCTTGGCCACAATTTGCCCACTAAGGAATTACTGTTTTGCAGATTGGCTTATTCTAGCCAGAATGGTAAGCAGCTGTAAACAAGTAGTAGTTGAGTGCTTTGGCAGTGAAAAAAACCCCTCCATTTCAACTTGGGTTTTTTTGCAGAAATTGGGGTGTTTCCCCCCCCTTTAATTTTAACTTAAACCCATGCAGTTAGAAATGAGTCCTGCAACTCCCACCTATAATCTGTGGCCTCTGAAAGTGGTGAGAATATAAAGCAGAAGCAGAATGATGACTTCCAGGTATTTCCTGGAGTTTTGAATCAACCTTCCTTTTCTTCATGTCTTTCTCTGACATAAAGCCATCAATTTATTCATTGCTAACTCCCGCAGTTGATCTGGTATAGTCTTGACACTGCAGCTTTTTCAGGTAGTGGGGTCCAACCACCTGGTTCAGAGCTGCCAAAAGGAACTGGAAGAGTGATCCTACAGATCTGGTTGATTGGGTCTCCACTCCGTTTGCTGTCCAGTAGAAGGAAGGACTTGCTGCTACTTTAAATGGGGAATCTGATCCAAGACCTTGGCGTTAGGCTTTCCCTGTGATTATTAGTACCTGATTGTTTTCTTGAAAGTTCCTAAAAGTACTTCCTTAAAGAATCATCTCCTTTGACTGTCCTCCTTGTTTGTTTTTTGCTGACGGTCTTAATAAACCAAAGAAAAAAGCCAAACCCAGCCAAACAAAACCCCCACAACAAGCTAGATGAACATCCTAGTCCTAAAATTTCTTCTATATTTCATGCTGGCTTTTCAAAATAGCAATTCCTGTACAAGATTACTGTGGGCTTCTCCAATGTTTTTCTCTCCTTTGGCTGCAAGTGTGTTAGTGATGGTTGCTAGGGAGATGCTCTCAGCTGTCAGGTGTGATATTAGATGAAGAATACGTGTTTTGCAGGTGAGTACCATAGTACTTAACAGAAAAAGTCACTGAATGGTTTTGCCCAGAATAGTATTTACAGTGCTCAGAATCCACCCAAGAACTCTTTGCCTGAACCGCTATTTTGTCAGGAGCAAAGTGCAAGGCTGTTCTTTGAAGTAATTAGAGAAATACTGGTCAACACAAATTCTGAAGATTGTGTTCTGAATAGTGACTGCAGACAAGTGTTAATTGCTTAAAATGTCAGTAAGGAAAGATCAAAAAATTTCCCCCTCCTTGTGCTGTGAGCTGGCAATTTGCATCGCATGCCTATGTTTCTATTTTAAGGGTGTTTTTAATTACTTCCATGTTAGTGTTTAGTTGCTCACATGAGAGGAAACACTGACACTGGCAGGGATTTGTCCTTTGTTGATCATTTTGGTTGGCTGTGTTAACACTGAAATAGTTCAAATATAGGTAGGAAAGGCATACAAAGTAAAAGTCTGGTGTTGTAGTAAGGTTTGGGAATTTCTGAAGTTTTAAAAATTGGTTTTTTGGACTCTGCAGCACGAGAAGCATTTGCAGGACAGAAAAAAAAGTGCATGGAGAAACTACCCAAAATTAGGAATGCATGTGCATACTTCCTACGAGAAAATTAATCTTGGGAAAGAGTTTGGAGGAAATCAGAAGTTTAGAAGGTTACTTTTTTTTGGTCTGGTAAAATAATTAGCAACTTCCCAAGCCGGGGAAGTGCATGTTGATGGAAATCTCTGCGTTCTGGATGGTGCTGCCCTTGGGACTTCTATTTTGCAGCAAAATGAAAGCTGTAACTGTTTGGCTTACAAGTGTAGTTTTAGTTCATTCAGCCACTGTAATTGTCACTTTGACCTCTCCAGTCCCTGCCTGTGCTCTGGGGGGACATGATGCTGATTGTGCCCCCTGAGGGCATGGACACTGGGATACTTAGCTGGCACTGAGCAGTTCCCTACCACTGAGTACTGAATATGCACTGTTTCCTTGGGAAATGTGGTCTGCCTGTGGGCAGGGTTCAGCAGCCAGTTTTCCCAGGATATCTGCGATATTGATTGGGCAGTCCAGGCTGTCAGATTGGTTTCAGGTAGACACCCTCTACACTTGCTGTTTGGTACATTTAGAAGTAGCAGGGTGATCATGCTATGTGTAGGTAGGTGGGGATTTTCTGGAGTGCTGTTTTCACTTAGGGAAGAGAGGAAAAGTGACTCCCAAAATTTAGGGACTATTCTGGATCCAGTTGTAACCCCTTCTTATTTAGGATTCATAATATATGCAGCTGTGCAGCACCTTATCTGCAAAGTCCAGGTCTTATGTGTGATGTTATAAACCAAAATCCTTCCTGTGAAATTTTCGTTTTCATCTCAGTCTTTCAGTTTAGTTTCCCTTCAAAATATCCAAGGTCAAACAAAAAAGTCAAACAACCTTCCAGTATTCTTCCCCATAACTAATAGGATGTTTGCAAGCCAAATCAGACATTTTTTTCCTTCTCTTTTTAATTTTTGTCCCCTAATCCTGTGCTTTTTCTTGGATAGAACCCTGTTTCTAGCTGCAGAATAAGTCTGCAGAGGAACAGGCAATAGCACCAGCAGAAATGGCAAGGCCATATGCAGGACCATGTATTTAGAGGGTGGTTTATTATGAGATAAAGAGGGCAAGAAGGCAGTCATTACAGAGAGACATGTACATAATGCTGTCTTTTATTTCTTTTTCTCATTTTCCTGCTTGGTAAAGCATAGATTTGCAGGACTGCCTTTGTCAGGAGGACTCGGGCTTCATCCAGGTCTTCACACATACACACAAGTTATAAATATTTCTGTAATATTGCTAAGCATGTTTTTGGAGATGGTATGAGTGCTTGAGGGTACAAGTGTGCACATGTTTAGGATTGTGAGTCTGAAAGGCTTGGCAGGTTTGGGATAGCTAAAGTGAAAACCAGCTTGTTGTTCCGTTTAGAGTGACGTACGGGGACTGGGAGAGACCGTGATGGTGATATTTCAGGAGTCTTGGGATAGCAGACCCTCGCCTCTGCTCTCATCCAAGGAATGCACTGTGGAGCCTTGCAAGGGGATAAAGCTACCCTGGAAGAACACACTCCTCTTTTAGACGTAGTTTTGTTGTGCTGGAAAGTCTTCTAGAGGATTTAGTCAAGAATTTGGAAGGCTTCTGCTGTGACACTATAACTAGTTTGGTGCCAGGAAGTAGCTGTGATTCCAGTGGGTATTTAGCCTCTAGTAGTGCTGTTTGATACACTATTATTTAAGTAATGGAAATTTTTTCTTTTATGGAAGTTAGGAACAATTCTCATTTATGTAAGAAAATTGAACATGAAATTGCACTGATGTTTGCAATGCAAAGTAACCAGCATGACTTTTATTTAGATTAAATATTTTTTTTGTTTTAGAATTTTAAGAAATATTTTATAAAGAAATCTTTTGAGCTGTGAAGAAGAATCTGCTGGAGAGACTGAGAGTCTGAAATACTCTGGGTTGCTTTGCAACAGCATGCTAGTGTAATAATGGTTACTATGTTATATATATCTGTGCTGGTGACTCATGTCATCAGTGTCCCCAAAATCCCCAAAATGCTTGAGACAGTTAAGGATGTATAGAACATTAAAGTCTCATGGCAGGGTTTGGCTGTAGCTGCATAATTTTCTTCAAAGGCAGCAATATCTGCCAGAAATACTTGAATTTTCTAAATCTTCCCATTCTGAGTGATGTATGCCCCCACACCTTAACACCACCCCTCACCAAGTCAATATTGTATTTATAAAAATTGAGGAGTTATTTAAGTCTACTTTTTGAGTATTACGCTGAATACCCATAAATATTAAAATATTTCTATTCTTTAGGATAACAGTTTCTATGGTCTCAATCTGGAATTAGTAATTAATTTTGCAAGTTATGCTTTTCTAGCATAAAAATCACTGTCAGCCTCATGGAAAGCAAGTGTTAGATGAGGGGGGAAGAAGGAAGACAATTTTTCTTGTTCCAGCAGATCAAAGTATTTGCCTCTTCTACTCATGAGCACTTGGCAATTAAAGATTAAGTCCAGAAAAATCTTTGTTTCTGAGGCTAAACTGAAAACTCTGGGGATGAGAGGTGCTGGAACCAGGATCTGCATTTTCAGATGGGAATTTCTATGCTTGTTTATTACCAGCAGAAGAAAGAGCACAAGGTATAAGTTCCACAGCTTGACTTTCACCTTCTGTCTGGTGCTCACAATTAAACATTTTGATTTGCTCTGTGAATTACAGGCTTTAATAAAAGAATGTACGAGTAGGAGGAAATCCTTGAAGCAGCAGAGATTTTCTTGGTACACTGTCAGCTTTTGGCTCTGAATGGTTGTAAATAACCCCAGATGCAGGTGCTCATATGCTTTTAGCCTCTCCAGTAGTTTCTAAGAGTTCCCAGTATTTAATTTTTGTGATGTCCAGTTGTATCTGAAAGTTTGTTTTTTAATGGTTGTGCTATTTAAATAGGGTGTACTCAGACATAGCAGCTGTTAAAGGAAGTGAATGAGCAGGAGATTTGTTTCTGTTTTTATGTTGGTTAGACTTGATCAGTGGAAGTTAAGGCCATTCATGTGCCTTATTCTGCCACCCAGGCACATTTTGAAAGTGGTGAGAATCCAAAAGCTTCAGTAACTCAGTTCCTGTGGTGCATTAAACTCCTTCTGTAAACTCCAACTATTCCTGTTACTTCCTCAGTCAGTTTGGTGACAAATAAAGGATATATACATTTATTTTCTGCAGCAGTTGCACTTACATTTTAATAGTAAATAAATGTCCTAAATATAATCTGATTTGAGCAGTTGCGGTTGATATTAAAATTCAAATCCATTCTCTACTTTGAGATGTAGGCTGTGTTGAGGAGAAAAGGTAGACCCTTTTCTTATTGTTCCTGAATATTTTACACGTGCTGATATGATTCATTCAGTTCACTGTTCTTCTAATCTTCATGTACCCCAAGGCTCTGATCCAATAAAGCACTTAAGGACTAGTCTAACTTTAAGTGTGTTAGGGCTTTATCAGTGCCATTGTGATCACTTGAGCAGTTTAAGCATGTGTTGAGTGTTTTTCATGCTGAGGCTTTCTGTGCCTGATTGCCTGGCTGTTAGATTCTTAGTTTCTTTTATCTGTGTTTAAAAAAAAAAAAAAAAGTGTTCAGATAATGTTAGCATGCAGCATCATCTTTTCTGTGAACTAATATAGGCTACTAATACAGTTTTCACAGAATCACAGAATGTTCTGGTTTGGAAGTGACCAGTGATCTCAAAGATCATCTCGTTCCAACTCCCCTGCCGTGGGCAGGGACACCTTTCACCAGACCAGGTTGCTCAGAGCCACATCCTACCTGGCCTTTAACGCTTCCAGGGATGGGGCATCCACAACTTCTTTGGGCAACCTGTGCCAGTGCCTCACCACCCTCACAGTCAAGAATTTATTCTCAGTATCTAATCTAAACCTGCCCTCTTTCAGCCTGAAGCCATTCCCCCTTGTCCTGTCACTGCACTCTGTTGTAAAAAGTCCCTGTCCAGCTCTCTTGTAGGCCCCCTTTAGGTACTGGAGGGAGAGCTTATCTCATCTCAGCATGATTTTTTAGCCATTGTTTGTAGCTTATCTACTGTGTCTTGCTGACCTTTTGTTCCTATGAGAACTGCTCCTATAGCAGGTCTGATTATTTGTCTTAATGCTTTTTCTAATCCTGTTACCATCTCTTTTCCCCACCTACTTTCCTTGCTTTGATAATGTAGGTTGAGGTTTGAGATTCTGCCAAGCCTATCCTTGAAACAACAAATTTAATCCCTCTCTGTGTGTAGCCTCCAGTCTTTAGATCATTATTGATGTAGTTGTGTGCTCCCGTTACCAGCATCTTGCGACGAGGACGTCTGGGGCTGAATGGATCTTGGGACACGGGCTGGGTGCCGAACCAGTGAGCAATGGAGGTGTGGCTGTGGCAGGACACGGCTCTGAGGGGGACACAGTGGCTGTGCTTGGGCAGACAGGCAGAGGCCTCAGTTCCTCTGTTTCTGTGTCAGTCCTGTGCACAGTTTCAACAGGAACTGGAGGATGTTCCTCCATTGAGTTGCTCAACCGCATGCGCGGCTGCGGGCGTAGTGTGTGAACTTCTCCCTGCCAGGCTCCTGAAAATGTTGCCTGTAGGGCTCTGTGTGCAAGCAAACTGATTTCTGCCTAGTTGTGATAAATGGAAAAATTTTAGGATTTTTTCCTCTTGGAGAAATGAAGCTTAAATTCAGTTTCATGACTAAACCCATCTTTCTCTGAAAACTTGATTCTCACGTAATACGTTAGGATTTTGTATTGATTTTAAATGAAAGCCTGATTGAAATGATTAAAAGCCTGAAATGGTTAAAACTGAAAGCCGAGAAAGCTTACAGAGAGTTATTCCTGTTAGAGAAGGATAAAAATTGTGGTATTCTGTTTCCTTTCTTCCCTCAGTTAGCAAATTTTCATCAGATTTACAGTTTAGTATAGAATATTGCTTTTAATCAATAAAACACTGACTAGCCTTGTTTCCTTGATATAGAAGATTGCTTGGTCTTTTATCACTAGCATTCAGCTTCAAACTGCTCTACTCTTTTGCCAGTCTTGTCTGTGCTGCCCTACCAGGTACAGTGATTATTACAAATACTGTGTTATACTAAAGAGAGCTTCGTGCATTAATATGAACAAACTAAAAAAAAGAACAACCAAAAAAACCTGATTCTATTTTTGTATACATGTTTGATCAGTCAGCGAATTTTTTGCCATGGGTAGCCTTAGGATAGGGAATATGAAGACTATGGAATGTCTCACATGCACTCATGTAGTCTGTAGAAGCTGGTGTGTGGTGGATTATGTGTTAGGGCAGCAGAATTTGATGTATTTTTGATGGATGTTTAAAAAACCATAAAAATATAAAAATTAAATATAAATTATTGTGGTGATCAGTGGCTCTGTGCCTCTCTGTGCTGGAAAACAATTTTCAACATTCACATGACAAATGGTTCTGCCACACTGATTTGTCCACATTTATAGCATACTTTGAAGATATTCCAGAATAGCTTATGGTTGATGACCTCTTGGACATGTTAAAAGTGATATTTTACAGGACAGGCTCAGAGATCTGTTTCAGGGACAGAGTGTAAATACTGCTGGGGTTTCTCTCTTGGTAGTTTGTGGGAAGTGTTGAATTTGGTACCAGCTTACAATATTTAATGGTAGGAGGTTGCAATAAGTTTGATAAGGTCTCTTAGAATTTATTTTTGTGGTTAAGTGGCATACATGCCCATTTTGGGCTGCTGTACATATCCAGGCTAAATGGTGTAAAAGGACCTTGGCAGATGAAGAGGACTGCACCTTGACCTTGTGTGCGGTTCCAAACCATTCTCCTGAGATACCCTTCTGAAGACTCTGGTGTTGTATTGTCAGTGCAAACTGCTTTACCAACTCTGATACCCAGAAGCATCTGAATTATGTTGCTGCGAGACTTAAGAGTGGAAAATGTTTCTGAAAGAGACCCAAGGATGCTGCCTTTCCCCATTTTAGATTTGATTTGATCTACCCATAAACAGGATATCGGGGTAAAGACAGTGTCTCTGCAAGGTCTGGTGGAAACAATTGATTAAAAATTGAGGATTACTGGGAGGAAATGTGTTGTTGAGATCTTGGATTTTGTTCTTTCACTGGCTGAGATTGCATTTCTAATTATAAATGCACACAGAAAAATGTATACACATCCTTTGTTCTTTAACACCGATGCCTGCACTTGTTGGCCATGTTTTGTAACTGGACAATCTGTGCTTTTGTAGGATGCCGAGAAACGAACTCCTCTTCACGTTGCATCGTTCCTGGGAGATGCAGACATCATTGAGCTTCTCATTTTGTCAGGTAAGGTGGTGTCCCTCACTGCTATTAACTGGCAAATTAGCTAATTTTAAAGCTACGGGGAATACCCAGCAAAGCATATATGAGTAGGTTTTGGACATTGCCTATTTCTGAGTTGCATTTGTTGCAAGCTTAGAAAATATATTTAAACTTGTTGATACAGTTATAAAATGTGCACTGTGACTGAGCAGAATTAATAAACAAAATAACTAGTTTTTAACAACTTATAAAGCACTCAAACTTGACAGTATTTGTGATTCAGAAACTTGCTAAAGTACATATTTGAAATGTGGGTTCACATCCTGGAGTACAAACCAAGAATTCCTGTTAAGCAAAAGTTATGGAATAATAGCAAAAAAGTTATAAATTAGTTTGAATGAATTGTAAGTGCTATTTACATTAGAAGCATGTTTCTAAGAGTTGGGAAGTTTATTTGGATAGTAGACACTGGGTAGTATGAGATAGCTAAGCACAAAAAAAAAAACCCCAAGTTTCCCAACTGTTGTAGTGACAAAAAACATGATCAAAATATGTCAGAACAAAGCACAGAGCAGACATCTCTCAAGAAGCGAGCATAATTCATGGCAAACTCCTGGATGTGCTTGCAGATTTCAAAGGCAGTGTTTTTATAAACTGGAAAACTGTAAGAGTAAAGCTTATGGGGGTTTAACAGTGTGGGACTGAAAGGAACCTCATGGTACAAGTGTCTAACTCCTTGCAAGCAACCTTGCTACATTATTGGCTACACAAATTATTAGACTGCTTCTTCAAATAAATTGCGGGTTTTTTTAAAGTTATGTCAGAATTCTCAGTCCTGTGATTGCATGGTGGCTTCTAAAATCCAACCTTGAATCCTAGAATAAGTCATGCTGAAAGGTATTTCTAGAGATGACCTGGTCCAGCCCTCCAGCCAATTTCAAAGTTAGATCAGGCTATTGATGAATGCATGCAGACCACACAAACATATTTATTTGGATTTCCAGTCTAACCAGAAAATGAGAATTCAGTTTTGCTGTAGCTCTATGTTTGCTCTCTTCGTTTTGGGGGGAATTTTGGGTTGCCTTAGTGCTTAGTGAGTTTAACTAATTGGACATAGATCACACATCACATCTTTCTGCTCTAACCCTGATGGCAGCAGAATGGTTGAAACGAATATTGCTCCTCTGATAGGTTATGCTTGGGTGGGTTTTCAACGTGCTAAGTGCAAACATGATTTTCTTCATTGGGAGGTAGGAGTTAATGAACTGCATCCGTGCATGTGTTCTTCCAGCGTGTGCAGTTTGTCACATACTCTCGCTACACTGTGGTGTAAGAAGGTTGCAAGTAACAGCACAGGCAGTAACCTCATAAAGAGAAAGGTGAAGCCCTTTTGCCCATTTGTCCCTTCACTCCAAATGGCATCCAAAAATGTCCTGGTGAACATTCCTAGTGAGAGAAGGCGGCTTTCTAGTGCTCTTCTGGGACACTTAGTTGCAGCACCTCACTGCCAAAATGTCATCCATGGGCTATAGGGCTTGTCTAGTCAACAGCATAAAACATAGGTGACATATCTTGGGGTTTTTTATGTATCCAGGTGAGACTGAAATACTTGTTATGTGGGCTTTTAAAAACCGAACTTTGTGTCAATGAGACTGTGCTGGGGTTCAGTCTGCAGGAATGGAGTGGATCTTTCCCAACTAGCCTAGCATGAGTCAAAATTACTTGTGTTGTATATTCTACTTATTCATTGTCCTTTATTATCTGAAGTACTGTTACTCATAATGAGCATGAGTAGTTGTATCCAAGAGCAGGTTTGGAGGTTTCTGAGGTTTAGAGGAACAGGTTTATGAGTTGTTATGAACACCTCTTTGTGACTATGATCTCTCCATGAACTAGGCTGCAAAGACAACTGCAGCATCTTCCTTTGCTTCACCTCTTCATTCAGTAAACTGTAGTAGTAAAAATGTATCATAAAATATTAATCTGAACATAGGATTTAGATACATAAGCAGAAAAACTTTGTTGTCTGACTTAAAATGAGATGGTGCTTTCACAGAAAGCACAAAAACACTTGCTGTTGGTGCCAAGCAATATTCTCAGCATGAGTAGAAACCAGGAAGAGTATCAACACATTTCATTTTGTACAGGGGTCAGGAGGGAAATTCAGTTAAGTATGCATGTCCTGAGATTTGTGGTCCACAAACTGGTGGCAGCACAAGTAAATGTAGTGTCTAATGAGCAAAATTTCTGCCCAGGTGGTTGGAGACAAACCAGGAATGGCTTTCTAGGTAGCCACTGAAATGGAGTCTGTTTGGAATTGATACAGGAGAGAGAGTGTGCCAGATCCCTCAATTGGTATGAGTCACCCTGGCCCATTAAATGTCAGAGCCGGATAGGTTTACACCAGCTCAGAGGTCTGAGCCATAATCATATGGTTCAAACTGGGGAAATGTGCCGTGTGGTTTTGTTTTTCCAGGCTACATGAAAGCTGAGAGCTTTGAGCACTTCTTCAACTCCTTTCTATGAAAAAGGAGAAGGACCAGGGTAACCATCTCACAAAAATGAATCTCTGTATGATGACACAGCCATGGATGTGCATGAGCAACTGTCTGGGCAAATACAAGCTCCAGTCTCAGTTGTGCTGGTGCCTCCCCCTACCCTGGGCTTCGAGCTGGTGCCTGAGGGCATCATGTTTGAGCCCAGTCCCTTACTCCTTGTTCCCCAGCAAGGCACTTGCCATCTTAGCAATGCCTTAGTATTTCAGAAGGCTCTGAGCTTCTTGGCAAGAAGTTGTGGCAACTGTTCTTACATTTCTGTGGGCCTATTGCTGTGTCTTCTAGGAGGAGTTGGAAAGGTGCACGTAAATAATGACATTAATGGGTTGGAGTTTTCTTCCTCCATTGAATATCTCTAAGTTGGGAGATTTAGGCTGTGGAATCTAGATTTGTTAGAGACGTGAATTTGGCAGATGTGCTGGATGGAAAACTGTACTTTGATTATGATAAAGAGATGTTAGCTTTATTCCTGAAAGCCAGCATTGAGTTGTTTATTTCAGATCTCAAAAAAACAGAGGCAGTTTCAGATTTATTTCTTCTTTTGGCAGAAATGTTTGAGAGTGAAAAATGGCAAAGATTATGGAACAGCCATATTAAAGAAAAGTGGAATACAGAAAGTTTCCTCTCTGTTGATTTTATCTGTAACATTATATGTTATGTTGTGTACTTCAGGCTCATAGAGTAAATCCCTACAGCTAAGCCTCTCCTGCAGGCTCAGGGGTACAAGCTTTCCCAACAGCAGAGTGCAGAAGATCAGGCTGAGGAATGGCTTTTCTCTGAAGAGCTCTTTATTTTATTTTTTTTTTTTTCCCCTCAAGTGGATGTTTGATGGAGTGTGTGGGTGCTGTGGCTACCTGAAAGGATTTTAAGTGAAATTTTTAAAGCAACTTATATTTTCCAGGAAGATTGTTCTTTGAAACTGTATCTTTTCTAAAGGGTGTTTTTCCAGAGGGCAGGTTGTACCACCAGGTACCAGGTTCTGAGGTGAGTTTGGAGGATTGCCTCTAATTGTTGCAGTAGTTATGAAAGTGGCTTTCTTTTTCTTGCAGCCAAAAAACTGCATCCTGACGTGTGGAAATATGCAAGAACTTGTTTCTTCTCTGATTATCTAGCACAATTCCCTATAACCACTGTGATTCAGAGGCAGGCATCTTAATATTCCTGAGAATCAGCTCTCGGAAAGTACTTGTGATTCAGAGAGCAGGATTTATTAATTACAGCCTTTTGTATGCACTTAAGTTATGGTGCAAAATGAAGCTTAGGAATCCCTTTGTTCATGAAGTTCAGAGGCTGATCCAGGCTATGGGCACGTCTCTTGTGCTTCCCTACATTTTTGTCTGCATGTGCTACTCTTCTCAGACCACTAGTGCTACGTGCAGACCTGTAAGGTACGATATTTTCAGGTTAAGCCCTTTTAAAAATTAGTTTCTCTAGTCCTTGTCACTAGATTTCTTTTCTGAGGTATGACATCAGTGAATAGCTGTAATATTTCTTGCAAAATCTGCTTTATCACACAAATGTCCTTTTTTAAAAATTTTTGGTCTTGGAAACAAGAGATGGTTGCTCAGACTAGATCCCTTCGGTATGTCTGCAGACAGCAGCAGTGCTGTGAGCAAAGGGTTGCTTTTCTTCCCCCCAGCTCTATCAGTTGATCTAAAAAAATGCATATACATTCATGTACATACATACATATGTAATTCCTTCCAACAAATCTTGCTTCTTTTGTGTCCTGTAAACAAAGCAATACCTAGTAATAGTCCTATCTATGCAGTTCCTTTCTTTCCAAATCACACTTTATCTGTCTGACATCTGGAAATGCATTTCCAAGGTGAACACGGTGCCAGGAGAGTCCTGGGGAGCACTGAGAGTACCAAGTACTCAGCTCTGGTTACTGGGAAACAGCTGGGCAAGGCTTTCAGTGTCACACCCAAGGCGTGGATGTAACCTCTGCTGTTTGTTGCAGGCGCTCGTGTTAATGCCAAGGACAACATGTGGCTGACTCCTCTCCATCGAGCAGTTGCTTCAAGAAGTGAAGTGAGTAAGGTTGGATTACCCTGCTTTTGCACATAAATAACATGCTGGGGGAAAAAGCAGACCCTGGAGAGCTGTAGTAGGTGGCATGGGGACGTAAAGAGGGAAAGCATTTTCTGCATGCAGGAGCTGTGGCATTGCAGCTGGAGGCCAGCGTTTACAAGTTACCTAGAGCTGCTTTTGAGCTTTCCTGTGCTCGATTTCCACCTTGCTTTACATTACCTAGCAAGTCATATTGAGCAGCCATCAGCTGGAGTGGGTGACCAGCACTCACGTGGGACAGAGTCCACAGTGGTCTGCAGTGCCCACATCATCTTCAAATGGTGAAATAAACAGGAATAAATCCCTGTGGATGTGTGCATGCTGTGTGTGTGCCAGAAGGGAGTGGAGGTGGATGTGATCCAACACGTATTACCACATAGTTTGTTTTGGTTAATTACTTTTCAAGGCATCCGTTAGGTTTTCTGTTAATGCATTTGCTTCATGCATAAGGGAGGGTTTGCCCATATTCTTCTGTTTAACAAATGGAAATCTTCTGGCATGATGTTGTATCTCTTCCATTGCTATCTTAAAAAGGAGCAGCAATAACTGTCAGGAATGCAGTTCAGGCATGACTGTGTTTTCAACTGCACCATTATTCTTGGCTTTCCATTGTGGACCTCCCTGTCTACTTTTATCCTCCTAATACTTAGTTAACAGTGAGCCCAACTGCAGACTGAACTGGCTGCTGGGGACGAGGGGAGGGGTTGTAAAGAGACAGAGGGTGGCTGTCTTCCAGAGACTGATGGACTTGAATCACCTCCGTAACAGTCCAGCGCTTGCCAAGCCTAGAGGCAGGAATCCTGGGCTCGTTCTGAACTCGGGCATTGTTTGGCTGCTGGCTGAGCTTCCAGCTGCTAGCATCCACTGAAACCCTCTGAAAGGAATATCTGATAGACTGTGAATGCTGTAATGAGGCAAAATACAAAAAGCCATGTTGGAAAACAAAGATCAGACTTCAACCTTAAAAAGCAGCCACAGTCTTTCTGATGCGGGAATCGCAGTGTGCTTGGTTTCTTTTTTTGGATGTGTCAGAGTACATGACTTTTATCATCAGTGACAGTCCTAACAGAAAATGTATGTCTTTCTGTGGGTTTGTGTCTCGTCTTTAACTCCTTGTCAGCTGAAACACAATGAGACAGTGTGTGGGCAGTTCTGGTACCTCTCAGTGAGTATCCAGGTGCATTGGTGAGGCAGCAGGGGAACACACCAGCCTTTGATGCCTTTTCGTGGTCTGCTGTATATCTTATAAACACATTCAGCTTCTCCTGGCCTTTTTTTCTTTGTTATTTAAATTGCTACTTTTGGTAACAATTTGGAAACAAGATTCAGCATTTTTGAGGCTCTTTCTGTGCTGCTTTTTACTTTATTACACAAGTGAACAAATGTACTGCTTTGATAGTGATAGAAGTAGATAGCAATAGGTGAATTCATAGTTCCCACTGATAGTAGGAGATGGATTCATGGTCCAGAAGTTGACCAGTAGGACTCAGTGTAGTGTTGGAAGTTCTTGTGAGCACAGTTACTTTTAAAATGACCACTGACAAATTTTAAATTTTATTATCAGTCTTTTACTATGAAGCTTCCACAGAATTCAGAGATTGTTTCCTTGAACCCTTTTATATGTTGATTAAAAGAATGAACACTATTTATGTCTTAATGATTTTTCAAGGGCTTTAGGGATTTAAATGTTTATTTACAAGTCAGCAACCCTTAGGTGTGTCTGTGTAGGATTGTTAATGGATATATCAGCTTTCAGACTTACGCAGTTTGAAAAAGTAAAGTAATTTCACTCTGATATGTTGGGATAGCTAGAGACACTGACTGCAGGGGCTTACACCATAGCTGTGCACTGCATGCATGTGGAGAAGCTATATTAATAAAAGGGGAAAGCTCATGCTTTCAAAAGCCATAGAATTAAAACTTCTCTATAAGGGCTTTAACTTTTGTACCCAAATCTGATAGAGCAGTAGAGTGCAGATGTAAACAAAAATGTGTAAATTTTTTTCTTTTGAAGTTTAAGTATTTTTAGCTTAAGCTATTCAGTACTTATTATTTACTTCTAAAAATTCTCCTTTAACTTTTTCTTTCTGTCACTAAGAGTGCGTGAATTTTCTTGCTAACTTCATGTCCCAGCTGGGTAGGTCTCCAGTGAATTACATTTAAATGACTTTTAAAATAGTAGGGCAGTAATTTAAAAAACAAAATCCTATTGAGACATCAACAGCCATAAATCATTATTGGTGTTGTAGGAGATGCAATGTCACTCACTTTACAACTCAGTTAGAGGACAATTTGTAGGTGGCTGTAGAAAATAAAATTGCTGAGATCAGTTGAGGACAAAGACAGAAAACTCTGGTAATGTAGGTACTGTTGATACAGACTGCAGGCGCTTTCCTGGGCCATTCTAAAAAAGTATTATTTAAACGTACTACAGGCATTTGTTATTCAATAATAACATTTTGGCTGGGCTTAACAGAGAACTTTTCAGTTTATGGAAAAAGAATAAGATGCTGTGTAGGACTAGGGCTCTCCCACATACCAGATGTGAGTTGTATTTGTCAGACAAGGCTGCTTGAATGCTCCCAGTACCTTTATATTTTGTTTGTTTGTGCGGGCAAAAAAGGAAGCAGAAAAGAAATGTAATTTTGGTTTTTTAATCTGACTTGTTTAATGGCAGATACATAAATAGAAGCAGAAATGAACTGATTGTGGATCCTTCAGTGAGAGAGACTCTCAAGAGAGAACAGTACATTTTCTCACTGGGAAATATTCACTTTTAACCAACAAAATTAACCTTAAAAGGTGTTGTTTGGTCTCAGGCTGACAGAATGGATATTGCAGTTGAAGACCCTTGGCCTAAGCTTAGCCCTTGGGGAGGAAAGGAATGCTAACACTAAGTTGGGGACATTAGCATTCTCATGTTTTTGCAAAGCTAAAATTTTGTTTTCACACATTCATTTGTATTTTCTCCTTTTTCCTGTTTATAAATAAAACATACAGCAACTTGCTGTTACTTTTACTGTCCAAAATGACATGCTTTTCATTTTGTGAATGATTCCTGTAGCAGTGTGTGTTGGGTTTGTGTGTGGGGGTGTCTCTGAGAAGCTGCTGGGGCTTCCCTGTGCCTGACATAGCCAGTGCCAGGCGGCTCCAGGCCGCTGCCGCTGCCGGCCAAGGCTGAGCCCGTCAGTGGTGACAGTAATGCCTCAAATGAACACAGTCATTTCTTCATTGAGAGCACAGCTGTGGTGACTGAGGTACTGAAGGTTAATCAACCGAACAGGCTGGGCTCTCTGCATAGGCAGCTTTGGGCATCCTCAAATCCAGCTGGGAAGTTTTGACTGTGAGGCCACTGCTTTGAGTGACAGGAGAGGTGGTGTGTGCTCTGGCGTTTGATTCAACAGTACCATTTCACAAGCTGGGAGGTGGTTTGGATGAACGTTGCTCTCTGTCCCTCCTCCTGGCCCCGTGTGCTGTAACACACGCCGTTCCTGTGCCTGAGCAGTCAGGAGGGGGGCCGTGCGTGTGTTCAGAGCTGCTGGGTGATGGCTGTCGCTGTGCTGCCGTTGCAGGAAGCCGTGCAGGTGCTGATCAAGCACTCGGCCGATGTCAACGCCCGGGACAAGAACTGGCAGACACCGCTGCACGTGGCGGCGGCCAACAAGGCAGTGAAGTGTGCGGAGATCCTCATCCCCCTGCTGAGCAGCGTCAACGTGTCCGACCGCGGCGGCCGCACGGCGCTGCACCACGCGGCCCTCAACGGCCACATCGAGGTCAGCGGCCCCAGAGCCTCGCTCGTCACTGCTTCACTCGTTTGATGTCCCGTTTCATGCACTTCACCTGCTGTGGCTGAGTCCAGACTGAGCCCCATATTCCTGACCCCACTGTTCCGGTCACTCAGCTGCTTTCCAAACCTGCGACAGGTTCCCTACCTGCAGAAACAAGACAGTGGCTGGAAAGTAGCTGTGTAGAGCCAGCGTGCAAGTGAGGTGTGCATGGAGACCTGGAGAGCTGGCTCTGCCACCGGTTCCAGCAGCTCCAGGGTGTCCCTGGCTCTTCTGAGCTGTACTGCCTGAAAATAAGAGCGGCAGAATGGAAAGAAGGGAAAACTGGTGGATTCATTTCATACTGAAGAAATGTGCAGCTGTGTGAGATCCAGTCTGCTTTTCTAATTAGTCCTCTAGAAAATGTGCTTCTGTTTTTTCCTACTTACACAAGCAAACTCTTCTAGTATTATTACTGTTTAACTATATATGAAAAAACTTATGTAAAAAAAGCCCCTAAATTCTTGCCTCCTAGGTTTTGCTAGAGTCTTTAGATCTGGGTACAAGGATCCTCATTTGCCCATTTCACACCTGAAAATCTAGATATGGAATAAAAACTCTGAGACTGGAACAGTAGGCTTCTGTCAACAAAAGCTGATCAGCTGTACTGTAATTAAAAGAAGAAAGAAGAATGGTAGTTCCTGTAAAACAGTTTGGCCTTTAAAATACTGCACTGTAGGCAGGAGAGGGTAATGCCTGTGTCTAACTGTCATAATCTAAATCTTTTGGATAGAGAATATCAGAAACATGAACTGAATATATTCTGTTATTAGCTGATCTTTTTGGTGAAACAGTGTATGAGAGAAAAACAATTATCTAGCTCTGTAATTTAGGATTTTAGAATGTTTTGCTGAAAAAGTGGATGTGATTTCCATTCTTCTCTCTTTTTTTCCCTTTTTTTTTCCTCCTGATTTTTCCTACATTTAATGTTGGATGATTTGCAATGGGGAAAGCAGCTTCTCAGCTCTTAACTGTGCTGTGTAAAAGGCCAGCCTGGTACAGGAAGCAGCCTGGCGCTGTCCACACTGTGGCAGGCATGTGGGAACGTAATGAAAATCACCGTGGCATGGCAAGAAATAGCTCCATGTGGAAAGATTAAGAAGATCCTAGGGTTTGTTGTGACATGGTGTTGGAGGAATCTTGTCCCAATCCACAAAAAAACTGCTTAAATTTGTTTTATCAGTAAAACTAAGACCAGAGTTTCACTTCCAGCCCTGATTCTTTTCTAGGTGTTTGCCAAGCTGAATTTGAAGCACACTGCAGTAGCAATGCCCTGCAGGCTCTCAGCCCCCTCTGTGAACACAGAATTTATCCTGGTTACTTGTGATTTTCATCAGTCCATGTCATTAATGCACAGGGCTTTGAACAGTATTTGTGTCATTCACAAATTTATTATTCAAATGCAGCATTTTGTGAGCCCAGTTTTACTGCTAGATTGATTTGTTATAAACTGTTGAGTGTGTGATCTGTTGTTACTTCTAGATGGTGAACTTGCTCTTAGCCAAGGGGGCAAACATCAATGCTTTTGACAAAAAGGACAGAAGAGCTCTTCATTGGGCAGCGTACATGGGTAAGGCTTGGGCTGCTGCTCCTTGTTTTAATTTCCTATTCACAAATGAACAGCATGTCTTAAAATGGACAAGAACAGACCTGGCCATGGAAAGTGAGTGTTGTAATTACCCTGAAGAGGGACGGGTTCAGCTGGTCTAAATAAACATTGTCCATTTACGGGTTTGCAGCCAGTGAGATCGTGGCTGTGATTTCCTTTTTAAGGCAGTTAATTGTGGGCTTTTTGTCTTGCTTTTTCATTTTGGCCTTTTTATCCTGACTCTAATTCCAGCCTGAACTATATTTGTGCTTGAGAAAATACAGGTTATATTTGTTTCAGGTTTTGCTAAAAACTACTTTATATAAAATGCAGATAACTATGATCATAAATTGTGCTGTTTATCTAAGTTTATAAGTTGCTAAGTTATAATATTCTTAGAAATGCATGATAGGCGCTTTCTTCCTGTCACCTTTTATTCCATAGTGGACAAGAGCAACGGGATGTCTGTTCAAAAAATTGGTGGTGTTACCTAATATTGCTTAATTAAATCAATTGACCTTCTCATTCCTTTCAAGTAAAAAGCGAATTTCTTACAGCAGGGCATGATAATTTAAAAATACTAGAACAAGGTTGCCTGTGATAGTGGTCACGCTTGTTTAAGAGCTTTTGTTGGCCAAGCAGTATATTTCAGATCACAATTTGTGGGGAGTTGTGTGCCCTCAGCCAGGAACTCTTTCATTTGACCTGTCAGAAATCTTGATTTTAATCCTGGCACTTTTGGAAGTGAGATAATAGGAGATTTCAAACTGTGAGAAAAGCATATTGTGTGGTTTTCTGATATACACAGACAGATGGAAAAGCCCTTGCCAACAACTGTGATGTGGCTTTTGAGCTAGCTATCTTTGAACTTCACTCTGTAGGATGTGAAAGGCTTTCACATTGTGCTGTGCAATTACACACCACTTTGCACTTAAATATTTTCAGAGATTCATTATGTACTTTAAAAAGTATTTAGATAACTTAGTATTTAGATAATTTAGTATTTAGATAAGGCCTAAATTAGCAATGGAGTCTGTAGTGCAATTCAGACAGAATTTAGATAATGAGACCTGACCATCTTATCCTGTAAACCCTCACATAGTTTCTTGAATGTTTAATTGTCTTTGGACACCTGGACTTTGTCCATACAGTTTCCTAGGTCCTGCAGATGACCAGAGCTGCCTCTGTCATGGCAGTGCTGTACAACTCCGATGGTTATACACAACTTGATATGGTGTTTGACATATTAAAGGTTTAATTCTCCGGCAGGTAGTTCTGCCTCAGCATGAAGCAATAAGACTATTCCTCAGTTAGCCTTGGTTTAATTTTGGTGCTTAGGGCACTATCTAGGAAGGCAGACAAGATGGTTTGAGACCTTCAGGGAATGGAGGAAACTGAAGGTACATAAGTTGTGTTTTTGTGATGCTCAGCTCTTCCCTGTATTCTATAGGGAGATCCTAATTCAGGGGTAGGCATTTCCCTCCTGAAGACAAATATTCCATTGATCTGGCAGGCAGCTCTCAATCTCTGTGACTGTTGAGGCCATTGCAATTATTTTCGTTTACTGACTATGTGTTAGTAGACTATGAGTTCAGATTCAAACACTTTTAGACCTATATTCAGGATATTTTGCACAGCTTTGGTGGGATCTGGATCCACCCGATCCAAAGTGGATCCAGTAGAAAATCTTGTGTTTGTATTGGTAGGCTTTGGATCAAATTCTGCATGCACTTGAAATTTAGTTTTGTATGTCCTCGATTGTGTTATCAAAGAGGATATCTTCATTTTATAATTTGTTAAGGTTATTTTTTATCACTAACAAAAACCAAGAAGTGTTTGCAGATGACATCAATAGGATGCTGTTATGGGAGACTTGTATTGCCGTGCTCCTGTGCTCACTCTTCTTTCTGTGAGAGGGAGAATAAAACACAAACTGTTAGTTTTAGAGGAATAAATGGAAAAGAGGTATGGTTTTGTTCTTCTAGTGACTGGAAAACCAATTCAGTAAAGAGAAATTTGAGATGTCTGGGGAAGGTGAGTGCATGGATTTTTTGACAAGGCTTGGACCTAGGATTAGAAACATTTATGCAAATGCTTTTTCTTCCCTTGTAAAACTGTGGGAGCATTTTGAAACAGCAGCGAAAGGGTAGTGCATTAGCAAGAAAGCAGTGATTTGCAAGAAGTGATGCTGTAGGATGATATACTCACTGATAACTATCTCTCTGACTTTGAAGGTCACCTGGAAGTTGTTGCCTTACTGATTAACCATGGTGCAGAAGTGACTTGTAAAGACAAGAAGGGTTACACTCCACTTCATGCAGCTGCATCCAATGGGCAGATTAACATTGTGAAACAACTCCTTAACCTGGGGGTGGAGGTATGTGGTAATGTGCACTTTGTTTCTCTGGATTTAGAGGTAGTCTTTTCTTCTTTCTTTTGGATGCTGCTAAAGACAGTGGCAGAGCCTCTAAAAAAAAGGGCTCCCATTTTCTGGACCAGCTCTTGCTTCGTGTAGTTTACTGATTTGAGAGTCAGGTAACATTGTGTATTAAAGAAAGTCTGATAGGGACAGTAAATTCCAGGCCACCTTGCTGAAGAAATCAGGAGATATATCTAGTTCCTGCAGAAGAAGATGGAGTAATGAAATTTTCCTTTGATATGATGAACAGTTGTTCTCAATGTGTACACTGCATGTTTTACTAGGCAGCAGTTCAGGCTGTTTCAGTTTGCAGACCTGCATTTCCTCTGTAGCTGATGGATTACTTTCACTCTGGACCCTGAAAAAAAGGTATTTTCCAGACTTCTCTTTATTGTCAGCTCCTCAAAGCAGTACTGCAATGACCTAATCAGACAGTTAATCAGAGATGTCAAATAAAGCCATTGCTTTTGCCATGACATTTTCAGCTGACTTGACCTGCCAAAAAATTGACAGAAGTTCATGTTCACAGGCTGTTGGTTGTGAAGTTGAAGAGGAATAGCTGCTTCCTGTTATTACAAGTGCTATGCTAATAACCACCTTTAACTTGCATATTCTCCACCACTGGGGATATGATCTTTGAGATGCCTGCAATTTCGTGGAAGGCTGTTCATACCATCCCCGAGTCTTTTTTGCAATCTGTCTTGTCCTATTTTACAGAACAGCAGTTGAACACTAAGTTGATCATCAAGAAGTAACATAATCTTAATTACATCTTTGTAATACTAAGCTACTGAAGATGGCTCCTTATTGAAGTGTAAATGGCTGTGCAATTCCACAGATACCTTCACTCCATATCCAAAATAAATCTGTCGAAAAAACTCTTACGCTTGGTTCTGTTCACAAAAACTCAATACTCACTGTTGTATTTTTTTTAAAGAAAAAGATTGTGAGCTTTTTATTCATCTTGTTTTTCCACTTACATGTAAAAGCTTTCCAGCTTGCTAGGACTTTTGTCATCATTATCATCATTATGTAGTCCTGCTATCAGGTTTAAGCTTCACACTGGCTTTTAGAAGTTGTCAGTAGGATAAAAAGTTAATAATAGAAAAGGTAAAGCATTCCAAGTTAAGCTGTCTGGGAGTATAATTTGTCGATGAAATTTGCTGGTGAGAACTGTGTCCTATGACATTTCAGGCCTCCAGCTATTTCCATTTGCAGAGTGTGATGCATTACGTCAAATGAGGTCTGTAATTTTAACTGTGTCTCCTTGTCTCATTTTAGATTGATGAAATGAACATCTATGGAAATACTGCACTTCACATTGCCTGTTACAATGGTCAGGATTCTGTTGTTAATGAGCTGATTGACTATGGTGCTAATGTAAATCAGCCTAATAATAATGGATTCACTCCCTTGCATTTTGCTGCTGCCTCCACGCATGGAGCACTGTGTCTTGAACTGCTGGTGAATAATGGGGCAGATGTTAATATTCAGGTAAAACTTGCATTCCAGCTCTACAGTTTTACTTTATCCTATTCTGCATATCTCAGGAGGAAACTGTAATAATGAGTACAGCATGATTTTAAATCCTTGATGGAATTAGAGTGATGCTGAGAATGTTGATCATTAAACTGTTTGGGTAAGATTATTTCCCAGTAGAGGAGCTCTCAATGCCTGATAAATTACAATGACAGCTCTAAACTCTAACCAGCCACTTTCTTGAAGGCACAAACCAGTAAAATACAGACCTAGGAGCTCTGTCAAGATGTTATCTCAGGGAATGGTGGTCAGTCAAGGAACTATTCCTTTCTGGTGTTTTCGTTCGCCCTATGACATGGTTATAATTAAAACTGCTTCCAAAAAGTTCCATTTCCAGGGAATAAGAACTGAAGGTTGCTTGTTACCTACTTTAGAGCCCAAGCTTAGAAAGTCTGTTTCTGCTTACGATATCTGAATGTTCTTGAGAGACAACTGACACATCTTGATGAAGCTGAAAGGGTCTTGCTGTTATTTGACAGAGGGTGCTGGTATAGGTAGCAGAAGACTTGAGGTCTTCTGAGTTCATCAAGATTTTGACTACATTGAACTCTATGTGTTTCAGTTTCCCATCTGTAAAACTGGCATTTAACTTCCAGCATTTAACACCTCTGGCACGTCTCTTGAGATCAGTGAATACTCAGTGCACGATTTAAACTGAGAATTATTAAAAAGAAATTAGGGATTGTGCTTGCCAATGAAGGTGAAACCCTATGCCAATAAGATGACGTGATGTGAGTAGTGAGGCTGGTACCACTCCCGTGCTATTTTCTCATTGCTCAGCTTCCCTGGTATCAGTTTCTTTCTCTAGAACCCAAAACATTGTTCTCTACTCACTGCACCTTTGCTGTCATATGCCTTCCATGTTTTCTAATTGTCTTTTGTAGACATCCTATTTTTGAGTGTGTAAAAATTTATTAATTGAGACTTCTTAATATAGTGATTTTTATTCTGTGATGTGTCTATAAAAGGCAGATTGATAAACAGGATATAGTTATTGAATCTCTCACAGACTGCTCTCTCACTTAGCTTTATGGTTACTTTGCTTTTCTTTATTCTTCTTGTTGCAAAGGTGAATATGAAATGTTACCTAAAATAATGTTCAAGAATAATACGTCATGTATCCATGGGTCTCTAGCAGGTATTGTGTAAGGACAGGCTCCACTCCAGCCCATTTCCTACTCACTGCTGAGGAACTGTTTTACTTGTGTGCTTATATATCTTCTGCATTTGCCATCATGTGTGGGCTCAGTCCTACAGACTTTTGAAGTTTTCACCTGAAGAATAGTTGTAGGATGTTGAGGTGAGAGACTTCAAGTTATGACCATGCTCTGCATGCTAAATCGTTGTGTTTGTTCCATTTCTGTCAGAGCAAGGATGGGAAGAGCCCCCTGCACATGACAGCTGTCCACGGGAGGTTCACGCGGTCGCAGACCCTCATTCAGAACGGTGAGTTTCTGGGCCTCTTTCGTGACTTTCCAAGGCATTTCCAATGCTGCCATTTTCAGTTCTTCTGACCCAGAGCACCAAAGAACTGCTCTGAGGGCTGCTCCATCAACTTCTGGCTTTGAGCTGCACTGACAGCTCCCATTCCGTTGTGTCATCACAAGCTGAGATTTTGGTTGTTTACAAAATTCTGCAATCTTCCAGCTGAAGGTGGACCAGATGATCTGTTCAGCTTCTTAACCCAAAAACAAGAGTCCAGAGGAGTATTTAGGTATTTTTTTTCTGCTGAGAAGGACGGTTTTCTTTCTCAAACTATTTCAAAACAAAACAAAAGTTTCTAGTTCTCCTCCTTTGGGAGCCCTGGTGTTCTTAGAGCTCAAACCATTTTTTCTATTCTGCACTCAGCAGCTGTGCTTTTCTCATCTCCCTTAGCTCATCCCTCACCACTGTCTTCATGAAGTGTTGAATAAATACTGAGGGAAGAGCAGCAGAACCTTGTTTGTTCTGATGTAACCAGGATTCCTGATTACCAGTCATTTTTCAGGCAACTTTTTTGTCCAAGAATATTATAGAGTATAACAATTATTATTGTTGGAGATCTGGCAGATTTCTATTTCCAAATGACAGAGGTTGCTACTACAGATTCTTTACTTCCCAGTTTGGGCCACTGCGCCAGACAGGATGGTCTGGGGTTTGTTCATTGGTTGGGTTTTTTTGTTTGTTTTTCAAAATCCCAAACTTCGAACTGGAGTGTAAAATGTTGAAGATGGCTGAACAATTGTGCTTTAAATGTAATGGCACTTATATTTAAACAAGATTGTATTTTAAAATGGACATCTCCAGTGCATCAGGTCATCATGCAAATTGTTGTCACGTGTCTCCTGGGATAAATAAAATAGTAATAATAAAAGGGAGTTGGGGAAAAATGCAAGAAACTGTGCTTTACTGCAATTTTTAGTTGTTTAGTCTAATATGCTCTCTGACTTAGAGTCATTGTTTGCTCGCTGTTGGATTTGTGTCTGAAAGAACTGGCAGTCCTTCATCTGTCCTTCACACCTCTCTACTCTTCTTCCAGTTACTTGGGTTTCAGTTCTTTCTTTCTTCATTTGCTGCCCCTCCAATTTTGTTATTGTACACAGATCTCATTGAAAGTGACTTTATCCCAAATGCCGTGGGATATTGTGGAAGAGAGAAATATCAGTAATTTCAAGAAATGGAGTTTCATTCTGCAGTACTTAATGAGTTGGCTAAAGATGTCTCAATTCCTGGTTGCTGTCTCTAGCAACTTGTAGAGGAAGAATGGATTACCTTAAAATTGGAAAACTGCACATGTGATACCTGTCTTTCAAAATGGGGAAGAAAAAAAACTGGAGAATTTTACATAGGTGGGCAATATCTTGCATAGATTTCTCAAGAGTAAAAGAAGCCAAAACAGCACAATTCTCTTCCACAGCAGTTTAATAGGCTTTGTAAACTCAGCACAGTCCTCTGACTTTTCCATGGGCAGGTAATGTTTGTGGAGACCTCTGCTGATAGATGCTCTGCCCCAGGGAACCTGTTCAAGGACTTTACTGACCTTTATGTACTGTTAAAAAATCACAGAATGGCCTGGGTTGGAAGGGACCTTAAATATCATCTAGTTCCAACCTTCCTGCCATGGGCAGGGACGCTTTACACTAGACCAGGTTGCTCAAAGCCCTGTCCCACCTGGTCTTGAACACTCCCAGGGATGGGGCATCCACAGTTTTTCTGGACATGCTGTACAGTGCTTTACTAGAGCCCTTGTTGTTGCAGTTAAGCCCTGTTATCGCCTGTGAATAGTGGACATGCAGTAAATATTACCATATCCTGGCATTAGCAAGACTTTTTACATGCTTTCATAAAGTATTCTGACAGCAAATCAGCAGAGTATTAAAATATTACAGCGTTGGTGCATAACTGGTTGTAAAACTACACTCAGAGATTAGTAATAAATGAATTGTTGTTGAAATGGAAGGTGTAGTGAGGGAGTTTTCAGTTTCCCTCTGGGTCTGGAACTATCCAGTATTTTCATTAAAAGCTTGGGTAGTGGAATAGAAAATGTGTTTTTAACATTTGGAGGAAGAAAATGTAGTTGGGAGAGACTGTTAGTTTGGCAGAAGGTGGAGTCAGAATGAAAAATGATCCTGTAAAACTGGAGACAGAAGAAATACTGCAAGTGAAGCAAAAGAGAAAGATCACACACAGAGGCAGGACTATCAGCTGGACAGGTTCAGAATGGCAACAGCCAGGTGGGTGGCAGTCCCTCAAGAAAGGATCTGGGGCTTGTAGAGAATCAGGTTGTTGACCACAAGTCGACAGTGTCATGGTGCTTAAAAACTGGATCGTGGATGTTCATGGTGCTGTGCAATGTCCAGGAGTGCATAGATAGGAGCGTGGCCAACAGACATGAAGTAATCCTGTTTGCTCAGCTCAGCACTGGGAGATGTCAGCTGTAGTACTGGTTTTGGCTTTTGAGAGTTTACTTCCAGAAGGATGCAGGCCAGCTGGAGAGGACTGGGGGGAGGATGAGAATAGTTGGAGTGCAGTAAACCTGACTGGCAGGGAGAGACTGATAAACTTACAGTTCTTGGTCCAGAAAGAAAACAGAGACTTGTTTGTAACCTATCAAAAAAAATAATCCATTTTTCCCGCTTATGTGAATAAAATACAAGATGCCAGGCTTAAATTGCAAAAGGAAAAGTTCTACTTCAGCACTGTTTGGTTGTTCTTTGATTAGACACACAAAAAGCACACGTTTGTTTGCACCATGTTCCTGATGGCCTCCAGCATGAACTCTGTTTAACTTCGTTGTTGGACAGATAAAGTTGAGTGGCAATGCCTTTACAAATGAGGGCACAGTTTGAGCAGTTTATTTTAGTTTAATTCAGGGCACCCATTTGTACCTTCAGGCAGCAAGTCTGAATTATGTACTTGACCTTTGTACGTCATCCTGTTCCCACCACTCTTCGCCACCACTGCAGGTGGAGAGGGAGGTGAAAATGCTGCTTCCAGACCATGCTCAATGCCAGTGGCTGCCAGGTGCCACCTTTCTGTGTGCTGCTCCTTGGTCTGTGAAATGTAGTGTCTCTGTGGCTGGACTGGTCATGCTTCATTCACTAGAGCAGGGATGCACTTGTGGCCACTGGTTCATGCTGAATTTTTCAGTGTTGAACTGTATGAAAATGTCTTTTGCAGGAGGGGAAATCGACTGTGTTGATAAGGATGGTAACACCCCTCTACACGTGGCTGCAAGATATGGACATGAGCTTTTGATTAACACCCTCATAACCAGCGGAGCCGATACTGCCAAGTAGGTGCCTCAAGTGGAGCTGTTTCTAAGGATGAGGTGTTGTGTCCAGTGGCTGGAAACACCATTGCTCCTCAGCTTCTGAAGTGGGAAGGTCAACATGGATAAGCATAATTGTACTGTACTTCAGTGGGTGACATGGGACTAAAATATGAACAGTTGGGAAGTGTGAAGGGGAAGCAAACTCTGCTAAGTTCCTATTGTGCCCACTTGCATGATTACAAGTAGCACAAGTAGTATTTCTTTTTCTTGAAGCATTGATGTGAGACAGTGATATAAATGTAGATGAAGTATGTGTGTATATATGTGTGTGTGTGTATATGTATATATAGTACATCTTGAGCACAGGTATTCCAGGAAGTCCATAGCAATGAGATTGTATAGAAAACTTAAGTGAAAAAAATTCAGATGCTTGCCAAGGGAAAGCTGATTCTTAAGTATCTAAATTATCCTAATGTTTTGTGACATTTCATACATGGTGATTATTCTTTTATCTTCTGTATTTTGGTGTGATATAGGAGAATTAATAGAAATGCAATATTGCAAAGCAGATGTTACTAAGTATTTCTGATCTCACTGTAACTTGAGTCTGTCTTGATGGTGGCTGAAATAATAAGTCTGCTTTTACCTAAACGGTGAATTTGGCAGACTTTTTTGAATAGAGGGACGAGGAGTTGAAATTAGACATATTTCTAAATGTTGTTAGTGCTTTCTTCTTCAATTCTTTTTTTTTCTCCTGCACATGTCAAGACTGCACCCACAATATGATAAGTATTGTTAACACAAACATCAGCAGGGGCTTGATTTTTAAGAGTACCTGAGTGTTCTTTAGTTATAGTCAGGTTCTTGGGGTCTGTTAAAAGTAAATAGCAAACCTGACCATAAACAGAGAGGTGTGAGATCTGGGTAATGCAGTGCCAACAGGGATATCTGTACCTGGTGTTTAATAGCAGCATCTGATTTCATGAATGTAAGGTTTTGGCAATTGCCTCCACATGTCTCCAAAATGTAATTTGTCTGCTACCTGTAACCTGCCATAGAAATCAGTGATTTCTCTTGACTTAGCCGGTTAGAAAAACCTGCTTTCAAATGCAAATTACTGGTTTTAATTTGGAAGATACTTGCAGCTCTCAGTATTTTGTTTGTTTGCTGAACAATGTTTAAGCAAGTGACACATTTGCCCATTCTCCTTTGCTAAGTACAACCATCACCCTGCAAACTCAGAAGGTGGAACAGATCTTCAGTTGGCATGGATAATGAAATTCCACAGGCTTCTACTAGTGTCACTGGATTTTATTAATATAGTCAGCATGAAGATCTTGGTATCTTAATAGATGTGTATATTTTTCCTCTTTCTTTCTCCAGTGCAGTCATTCTCAGTCTGTTATCTTGAGGTTTTAAGGGAAAATGAGATGCAGTGGGATAGCCCACCCTTGGAATCAGGGTTATGCAGTTAGAAATTTCTATTTCACAGTTGGGTGCCTGGAACATTGATCAAATAAAATACTTTTTCCAGCAGTAGAAATAAGTGAAATAGGAAGTTGGCTCAGAGATACCAGGCAGAGTGACACGATACTACTGCCTGTGCTAAATGTGCTTTCATATGTGCTGCATGTCAATAACTCTGGGTGAGCTCCCTGAACAGGTTTAGAAAGAAAATTCTGCACGTTGTTCACAACTGCAGACAGCTCGACCAGTCTCTGAGGCAACTGCTTTTGAGAGAGAAAGTGTGCAAGTGATGGGATGAACCAGAGTGAACAATACTGTAGAAGTGGGACTCTGGCTAGCAAATGTGCAGATAGAGGATTTTGATGGAAATCAGCCAAAACATGTGCTGGGTGCAAATCTTGACCAAAAAGATGAATAATATTGTGTTAGATAACTAGGTGGAGGAGTAGATAGAGAGAAATGGGTGTAGGAAGAAGCACAGCAATACAGAATGTCCAATGTTACCTTAAATAAATGAATCCATGGCTAGAAAATGCAGCCTGTTTGTAGAGATGCTGCAGCTCAGTGGAGCTTCCACTGTTTTCGTCAAAGAACAGACTGTCAGATCATCTCTTTATAGATTTACTCTAAGATATACATGCTGACGATAGAAAAATTAAAATTTGTACAGGAGCACAAGTCACTCAGTGTAGTGAAGCAGCAAGGAGAACACATTTAATGTGAAGACAGAGTAAGGATGGGCTTGTGGATTCTGGAAAGAATAAGTTTTTTAAAAACAAACCCAAATTAGTTAAATACATTTATGTATAAAATGTTGGAGAGAACAAGATATCTTTATAAACATCCACATTAATTTTTGTCTAAAGCTTCATAAGTAATTAGGATTTATGGTGAGTCTTGCAGAAAGACAAGATCCTTTGTCTTTGGGTCCGGATCTGAAATCCTCTTCCATGAGGTGATCATACACTCCCATCCACCAATTGTTTTGCAGAAATGAAGGACTGATATGAATCCATCTTCTATTGTTCCAGAGCTTGTAACTTAAAAAAAATATATCTGCTGGAGCAAGCAGTAGATGATAATCTTGTGGAGCTAGTTGTTTTCAGAGGCTCTGTGCTTATGTGCACTTGGAGAACTGCCAGTAGGATGATATTTCTGGAATAACAAGATGCTTTACACAAAACAGTTCTGAATGACAGACACCAAGATGTCCAGACCCAAAGGTATTCTAAGACAGTAAGCAGTGGCATGCCTAGGGACTGAACTGGGGTGATTTGCTGATATTAATTAAAGTTGCTGAGTGCTCAGCTTGTTTAAAAACTATGTGGTTGCCTGCTACGGATTTAGACTAATGATAGATAGGCTAAATCTAATGCCTACCTTTCTCTTTTTACCTATCATGTCTACTCTGACAGGTTTATAGTGTAAGATCATGTGTTAAAGGGAGGAAAAAGTGAAAGGGGAGTGTGAGGAGACTAGCTGGAGCAAATAGGAAAATTAGATTATTAGTTCTTAGATGTGGAAGAAAACTGTGACCTGGCAGCCTAAAGGAAAGTATGAAAAGTCACCTGCAAAAAAAATGGAATTCAGAAATAATATAGAGAAGATTTTGGCATTTATATTTACCTCAGAATGGCAGTTGCCATATGTGTAGCTGGTGCAGAAATTTGTGGCTCACTGGGCAATTGACTCCAAGCAGTATCTTGCTTCCTTCCTTACCTTGGCTTTGCCTTGAATTTTTGGAAACTTTCCTGCCACATTCTGTTCAAAGCATAATGCCAAGATTTTGCTGCATCAGAATATTTTTAACTCCCGAGAAGGCTGTTAAGGAAATACAGATAAAAATAATGGCAGGCACTAAGAAAGAATCTTCCTAGAAAAAGATTTAAAAATGCTGCCTTTCTGGAAGGAGCTTTTGCTGTGCTGTGTCTGTATGCAACCTGCATTTTCTCATCAGGCTGTTGTGCCTTTCAGGTGTGGGATCCACAACATGTTCCCTTTACACTTAGCAGCGCTGAATGCTCACTCAGACTGCTGCAGGAAATTGTTGTCATCGGGTAAGTAAATCCCCCAGTGTCCTTGGAACTTGAGTAGTGTGTGTCTCTGCCACTTGTGGCCCCTTTCTACTCATTGTTGTGAATTATTCAAATGAAAGGCGTCCTGTGCTGCTGTGTGGGGCAGTGCCCCCGAGCGTTCGAGGCTTTCCCAAGGCCATGTGGATCCTTCCTCGTGTCCTGCATTGTTCCTGCGCAAAGCTCTTTTCTCCTGGCAGGTTCAGAGAGGCTGTGCTGATTCAGCACGGGGAGGGAGGAAATTTAAGACCCCGTTCCAAACCGTAGGAATGTGAGATACCGTTTTCTTTGGGGGCTCCCCCCCACCAAAGGAATAACTCAGAAATTATCTTCTTGGGGTCTGCACTGGCACAGGTATTTACATCTCACTGATGATGATGTATTTTACATACAGCTAAAGTGTGTTTCTGAATCCATAGTTCAAGAGTTAGGCTGGCCAAAGCTCTGTAGGCATGAGAGGGAAAATGAGTGACAGTGTAGTGTCAAGAGAACAGTGTCAAGAGATGCCCAGTCTTGGGATCCCAAAGCAGAAGAAGATGGAGCGTGCTGATGAAACCATTTCAAAAGAGGCAGTAATCAGGGGCCAAATCCCAAATTCTCATTCCCAAATTTTTTCTGGGCAAGAGTTCCTATGAGTTAAAAGGTCCTGACCCAGATCATATGTGTTTTCTAGAAGACTCCTTCATTGCTTAACATGTAAAATGTCCTACAGCTACTTTTTAACCTAAACTTGAGTCCTGTAGGATATAAAAGAAATGTGAAAAATGGTAATTACATACCCTATTATGTAAAGCCTTGGTGTGCCCTGGCCTTGACCACTAGATCAGGAAGGAAGACAAAATGCTCTGGGTGACCAGAGTTAGCACTGCCAGGCTGACATCTTTGGCCTTGTGCATCTTGATGAATATCCCTGCATGCTCCTGGAGGCCTCATCCCAATCTGAAAACCACACACAATAAAAACAGCCCCAATTCATGTTTAGGCTGACTCTGTGGTTCTTCCTCGTGTCTTCATGTTTTCTGCCTTCCTGTCCTGCTGTCGCAGTCCTCTCGATAAGTATCTGCCTCGTAAATGCCTGTCACATGGCTGTAAATAGGGATGTGGCACAGAACTGGATGCGGAAATAGATGCTCATCAACTTTGCAGCTCTTTTTATAGAGCTGCCAAACTGGAGCAGCTGCTCGCCGTTCCCGTGACAACCTCTTTCTGACTGTAGTTGCTTGCGTGCTGTCTTTTTCCCAACTAACTGATTTTTCTGTCTCTGCGATGTTTCTTGTGGTTTAACTAGGACAAAAGTATAGCATAGTGTCCTTGTTTAGTAATGAGCACGTGCTGTCTGCAGGCTTTGACATAGACACCCCCGACAGTTTCGGAAGAACGTGCCTCCACGCGGCCGCTGCCTCTGGGTGAGTGCCTGGGGCTGGGGCTGCTCTGAGGGATCTCGTGGCTTCTCTGCAGATTTGGTGCCAGCCAGCTTGGCTGTGCCATCCACAGGGGAATTTGTTGCTGTGCAAGGGAAGCAAAGCAGTCTGATGTCAAATTTGGGTCGCTTGAGGCTCTCTTTTGCCGCTGCCCTCGCATAGGGTGAGCTGGGTTGTGATTTGAAGCGTGGGTTTCAGGCAGGGGGCAAAACTCTTCCTTTCATGCCCCTGAGAAGACTGTTTCAGCTTTCAGTGGGGTACTGCACACTCACCCAGGCCTGCCTGTGGGCCACAACAGTTGCTGAGGGCCAGCAGTCTGCAGGAAAGCATCAGTCGCTAGGGAACACCCAGTGAGGAGCAGGAGCTGTAGCTCCTGGGATGCTTCTGGCAGAGGATTTATTCCTGGCCTCCATCTTTGGGCGGTATCTTTGCCTGGATATGCAGTTGTGCAACAGTGCCCATCAGATTGCAACCTTGGAGTCCAAACATAGTTCATCTCCCTCTTTCCCATTTTTCAGGTGCGAGTTTAAAATTTTCTAGAAGAAAAACCAACAAACCAAAGCAACAACAAAACCAAACTCCAGCCTCCAAATTAGAAAGTCAGAAGGCTGTCCTTCTCTCAGGGTGATGCATTCCTGACAAGTGTTGGGAGGCCAGAAATGGAAATTGAAGTGAAAATTGAAATGCGTGAATTTAAGATGTAAATGTGGCATCCAGTTAGTTTAAGTAGTTCCAAATATTTGTCAGTGTAGTGCTGTGAAGTTAATCTAGCAAAAGGACGAAACATTTGGCGAGCCTTGAGTTTTGACTCTTCTGTTTGAGTACTTTATGGCTCAGAAAACGGCTGAAATGGAGCCTTGGCTACAGCCCTTGGATTCTCTGTGGTTATAGCAAGCTGAAATGCTTATCCACAGCAAATACTTGGCATTCATTCTAGAAGTTGCTTTTTCTTCTCAGTGGACCAAAATATGTATCACAAAGTTTTAGTTATTGGGGGGGAAAAAAAGCTAATAAAATTGATCCAAATACTGTTTTTATTATTATTTTGGTGTTATTCTTTTTGATACTTCTCTCACCTTAATAGAGGGGGTATGACAGTTGCTTGGATGGAGATTATTATAATATAGTTCAGATGCTACCTCTTTGATAAGGCTGGAAGTTCTAAAAAGAAGAGCCTTCAATAAGAATCAAAAGTGGCTCATGAAAATAAACCATATTTTCCCAGTGGTTTACTATGATTGTCATCACTAGCAAGTGTTTTCAATTTTAGGGCATTGTGGTTAGTGTTCTGTAGTTATTTTATGCAGTAGTTGGGCTCAACGTGCACTAAAATATTGCATTATCACATCCAGTCCTTTTTCTTTTCCTGTAGCTGGAGATACACAAAAGCCATTCATTTCTTTCCTGACACATGCCTGTTATTCCCTTTACATTAATGGGAGTTACACAGGTGCTAGGACATACTTCAAAGGTCTGCTCATCTGATCGTGAGCACAAGTGATTTATTGCCCCTGTGAATGACCAGGAGTCTTGGAAAGTGCTGCACTTCCTTATGTCGTTTCCTGGCTTGTAGTCCTACATTTACTTGCTTGAATTACAAAAGATGTTGGAATTCAGCTGTTTTGGTTTCTATTAAAAATTACCTGGCTTTAAACAAGATGAAGAAAAGCAATGATATAGTGAATTCTCCTCCATGTCTATAAATGCAATGTTGATATGACAATCACTTTAAATAGCTACACCCCTTATTCAACAAAGCACTTGGAGATGTGCTTAAATCTATCAATAGTCAACAAAACATATGAGAATAAACCTAAAAGTGACTCTTGTGATTATATCTCACTAAATAAACAGGATCTGAGCAAAGTGCTTCCTGTTGAATGCTTTGCTGAGTGGGGGTGGATTTCGTTAAATGTCACCTCTTCATTATTAGACTGGCATTTTATAAGCTAGCAGCAATTTTCAAGTTCTCCTATAAAATACCAGTTCAGTATGGGAAGCACTAGAGTACAGCTGCCACTGAAAATCTCCAAACACACTGAATTCAGATCACATTTACTGTCCTGTCGTTGGAAAATTAATTTCCTTTTTTTCTTCTGCGGAATAAAAGGTTGAGTTTTTCTAGAAAATAGATTGTTAAAGCTTTATTTTCTGTCTGATTGAGTTTCACCTTGTACTTGACTGTACCCTGTTTTGCACAGTTAATAATACAGAAATAGAGTGACTTTTTCCTTTTGTGAGATGGGCAACACAGTTCTAAGCTTCTGTTTTGTTTTCTTTACTTCTCTTTCCAGTAATGTAGAATGTATAAAACTCTTGCAAAGCAGTGGAGCAGATTTTAATAAGAAGGACAAATGTGGAAGGTAGGTAAATTATGAAGCTCTTTTGAAAAAGAAAGGATCTATCAGGCAAGGAAGAAAGGCCACCTCAGTCTGGAAATCATATGTTCTATGAGAAATGGCAGTAAAATCAAGTTTGCCCTTCTCTGCAGAACTCTTGCTGTTGCAGTTACATGCCAGCCAGACAGGTGCAGGCTTCATTAAATACACTAAAGCCATCCCACCCTCTTAGTTTTCTCTTTTAAAAACATCACAGGTTTCCTTTTTTTCCTACTGCCTAAATTCTTGTGTTTGTGTGTGCAAGACAACGCCCGGGTTATGACGGTAGGATAGCTGCTATTTGATGTGCTTCCCCCATAAAAAGCGTTGCTATGGGTGTTGCTATGCCAGCTAAACAAGATGCTGCAATGGACACTGCTTTGCTCTGCCTCCCAGCCGGAAGAAGTAGTGTGTAGGCAGAGGCTGTCACTGGGAATAGGCTCTTTGCAAGACACAGATTGATGATCTGTATCCTATTAGGCTTTGTAGCAGTACCAGAACTTCCTATTAACACAATATTTTGTTAAATTTCCATAAATTAATGTGCTGATATTGACTGCTGGAAATCTGTAGGAATGCAGCAAATAAGATTTATCTTTATCCTCGGTAGTGCATGTTGGAGTATGAGGTAACCAATTGCCACTTATGTTCCAGGACACCTTTGCACTATGCAGCTGCAAATTGTCACTTCCACTGCATCGAGACGCTGGTGACAACAGGAGCCAACATAAACGAGACAGACGACTGGGGACGCACCCCTTTGCACTACGCTGCTGCTTCTGACATGGACCGCAAGTAAGAAAGCCCCCGAGTAGTTCTTGCTTCAAGTGTTTTGCTGAATCAGTGTCAGTGTAGTCTCTTCGTGACGCTGTGTTCTTTGAGCCAAAAAAATGATCCCACTAGCACAGGAATTTCTCTCAGATGTATGCATAGCTCCACACGGAATTGCTCTGACTATAAGCCAAATCCCCAGATGATGATGTGGCATTTCAGCTCCATGGTTTACCTCTGAAGTAATGCACAGTTTTGCAGCCACTCTGTCCTACAGAACTATTTTCACGGTGTTATGTCTTCTGTTTTCCTCTGTGTGGTTTCCTCACATGAGAAAGCTCAGAGAATTTTCTACATTTGCTTTGCCAGTCCCACAGAAGAGATGGAGCAAGAGACAGTGGCAGGTTTTCTGAGATATGCTGCAGTGACAGGCAGACATTTGGCCATTCTGACAGATTTGTGGAAAAGAGGGGATAGATCTAACCATGAGTCTCAGTCCACTGTCAGAGCAGATGAAAATGCTCACCCTGTCCAAACAGGTTACCTACTTAGAGAGAGGTCTGGGGAATATCCTCTGGCAGAACGCAAAGGATATACCTGTGAGAAAGGGGGAAAACAGCTGCAAAACCTAGAAATGCTGTGGTTAGTGACTGCAGTTTTAATTCCCAGATAGTTGCATATTCTGGCAGTCTCTTCCTTATAACCTACTGTTTAAGTGTTAAAATAGACTCAATTATCCTGTTAGTTCTCTCTTAAAACTGTTAGCAACCTGTATTTATTTTAGGTCATCCTACGCTTTTCTGTCTCATAGTGTCTCTAGACACTAAGGAACTACTGTTTGGTTTCTTGTACAGTGAGGCCTGATAAAAGTACACCTGCATCATTCCCAGCAGAATACCACCTCAAAGCCACGGCAGGGCAAGTTTGGTTTAACTTTATGGTAGAATTCTGAATGCCACCTCAGAGCCTCGACAGCTTCTTCATCATTTGCTCTGATAATACTGCTATAAAAATGTCTTCCCCATCACCCTCAAACCTAAACAGTGCTGGGAAGAAGGAGGCAGGGTCGTCAGAGGTCTGTGCTTGGCATGAAAATCAGCGTCGACTTGTAGGAAGGCTTTCACCACTGGCTGTTTCTAATTCTGTCTTACCAGGGTGATGTGTTACTTGGGGGGTTGAGAATGATGATTCAGTGTGTGTTTTTCAGTTTTTGGTTCTTGGTGGGTGAAGCTCCTGCATTTAAACAAGCTCTTGGTTAGTTTCAGGATGTATCTACATTTAAAAAAAAAGCTTACTTCAGTCACATCCTGAACTTTGACAGAAATATATGGCCTTTATTTGCTCTCACAGTCCAAACCTAAATTGATTTTGATATGGTAATGCTGTCCTCTCATTAAATTTTTCAGTTTGAGATGTTTGGAAGAAGCCTTATTACATAGAGGAAATACTATTTGCAGTGTGTGATTTTATAGGTCAGCAAATTTTTTTTTTTTTCTGTGGAATGTCAAAAAAGTCCCAAGGTCAGGCAATCTCATTCCAAAGAATACTCGTCATTAACTTTGGATGTGGGTAGTTGACAAGCAGGGAGAAGAACCTGACCAGGAGATCACACAGTGTTGCCAAGATGTTTGACAGAAAGAGAGGAGAGTCAGCTAATGTAGGTTCAAGATGGACTGACTTAATCTCAGTGATTAAAGTTGCTCTAAATCCTAAATGCTAGAGAAGAACTAGCAGGTTACTGTAGGAGAAAGCAAGGTGTGAAAATCCCAAGTTCCTCTCTGGAAAGGAAAAAAGTGCACAACATTGCTGTGGGACAAAGAGAAGGATTATAGAAAGTGATGATCAAACGGGATCTGATAGAAACCAGATTTTTTTTTTTTTTTTCTTCTGGCATTGACTCATGAGACAGTAAGCTATATAGCTGTCTCCATAGCTTTCAGAAGTTACTAACTACAGACCCATGCAGTACACTCATTTAACTTGTATACTTCTTGTTGTTGGCTGGAGGAAGTCAACTTCTTAAAGAGAAGATTGGGGATGGGTGGCAGACTGCGTCAGAATCACTGTGAAAATAAGTTGCGTTTTTCTGTCCTCTATGCTAAGAAGAAAGAATATTTTAGGTAACTCCCATGAAAATGCTGAAGAACTTGAAAGAACCACTGAGATGAAGGAAAAAGAAGCTGCATTGTAAGTTTGGTGTCAAAAAAGCAGTTAGACTGCATTTCTGGAGAATGCCACGGCTTTGGGTTGCAGTTTTTCGTTCTGCTCTTGCTCATTCTTTGCTCTGCTAAACACAATGCTTGGCTTCAATGAGGGCTAACCTAAAGAAAAAAGCTCCACGCTCTTCTCTGTGCACATATTCCCTAATATTCGTGTTTCTGTGCTTGTTGCCATTTCTTAATGGAAAATGTACAGCTTCAGTAATTTTATAATTTCTTCATATCATGTACTTTAGTATCACACAGTGTCTTTAGTGTCATGCACAGCATAGTATGTATGTTGCAAAAAGAAGTAGCCAATGGCTTTCTCAATGCATTCACTCAGATTAACATTTTCATCTATCTGCCTAAACATTTTTTTTTTCCAAGTCCCCTCTTTCTTATGGTCTTACATTCACTACAGATTACAGGCTATGGAGGAAAGTACTGACAACAAAATGATGGTATCTCAATAGTATAAGAGAAAGTGGCAAGAGCTAGAAAGAGCAAAAGGAATCTTTTGAAAAACATGATGGAAAAAACAGCCAACAAGGAAGAAAATATATTCATGTAGCTCAGTTAAGTCTTTGTTCTCCAGCCTGCCCTAGAGCATGTTTGGAGGCCGATGGTTTGATATATGACTTTTGATGGGAGGAGTAGCAGTTCCCGGCTGCTTACATCACGGTACAGGGTTGTGTAGTTTTTTTGCAGGCTTTATAATAGAAAATCAATTTTGTAATCTAGAGAAGCCACAAGAGTTAGGTTGAAAATTTTTTTTTGGTGAAGATTATCTTCAAAGATGAGTGGGGGTTTTCTGTTTAAAAACACAGCGAATGTGAGGAGCTATTGGTGAAAAGTGATTTGAGGTGCTGCTCGACATACAGGATTAACTGCCAGTTTTCAGTGCCACTCCCAGCTGCAGCGAGGAGTGAGTCTGTCAAATATTGTGAGCCCACATTTACAGCAGTGACTTGTCCACAGGTGTCTAGAGTTCCTTCTACAGAACGATGCCAACCCATCCATCCAGGACAAGGAGGGATACAACACTGTGCATTACGCTGCTGCGTACGGGCACCGGCAGTGTTTGGAACTGGTGAGTGCTCGCTTTTGGAAGGCTCTCTCTGCTGATAGAGGATGTGCATGTGCCAGGATTATGAACTCCCCTGATGGCTACTATTTGAATTCTTTGGATAACTGGAAATCTGTGTAAAACCTGCAACATGGTGCAGTAAACTCAAATATTTGCACGCAGATGTATCTTAAAAACATGTTTGTCTTGATAATCAAGTCCTTATTCAACAACCTGGTGCTTAAATGTTGTCTTTGAGTGGAGTTTATGTATGCAGAAATTAATTTTAACTGTGATCCAGATATTCCCAGTGTATGTGTATGTGCCAGGAGTAAGGGACAGTTCCTAGTAAATAACAGTGAATGTGCCTGATTTATCTGGCACTTTATCTGACTTGCATAATGAGGGAGTAAATAGCTTTTGCCACCTGCATACCTGCAGTTTCTTTTTGGCCTCCGGTGAAATAATAGCAGCACTGATAGTTACCATAATCAAGATTAATCTTATATTCAATGTAACTGAGGTTTTTTGGGGGTTTTTTTTGGTTGTTGGTTTTTTATTATTTTGGGTCTGAGTGATTAGAAATTACATCTCATAGGAAGCCAAAAATTTTTAGCCAAACGTTGGATTTGGAAGATGTATAGAATGGAGTTATATATGTTTGTGACTTGTAAAAATAAGTGTCGTGAAGATGGATGTTAACTGCTGGATATACAGGGTGATTCAAAATTATATATATATATAAAAA
>WBMZ01004491.1:0-51516 GCA_013400975.1 Atrichornis clamosus | reverse complement strand
CCTCCCCTCCCCTTCTGTTTTACTCTCTTGAATTACTAGGAAGAGAATTTACATCTTTGACCCTCTCTATATTTCATCATGTCATTCAACAACTCAGACCAAATTTTTGGGCTGGGGCTTCCATTTATCAACAGTGTTATCTACCAGGCCCCCACAAATATATGGTAAAGAAAAGAACAAGGATGCACATTCCTTTGTGATCCTACAGCTGTCAGAAAAAGGCAGTGACTGAATGTGCTCCTTAGGCATCAAGACATTTTTCACCAAGCCACCAATTTTCAAGGAACAATGGCAGGTGACAGGAAGCTTTCCCTTGTACTTCAAGTCGTTATGGCTCCCATGCCTAGTACTCAAGCACAAAGCAATGTTCTTCATTATGCCTTCTCTAGCATAAGTGCACAGCAGTTTATTAGAAGCCCTTACAGAACATTGTATCGACAATATACTCAATCTAATCTCTTCCTGGGAGAAGATAAAGAGAACTTCACACTGGCTAAAAGCCAGCAAAAGATACTTCTGCACACCTCATGGTCACAATGGCCTAAGAAGAGAAAAAAAAAAGAAGAGGGTTTTTTGTTGTTGTTGCTGTTAAGATGGATAAATTGAACAATTTCTAAAATGTGTCATAGTAGAGAAGTGCAGAAGATAAATCCAAAGGACTGGTGTGTTGCCCAGCTGAGCTGGGGAATATGTATATTTCCCCGTGTCATATGCAGCTGGAAATGCAATTGCTCTCGACTTCAGGGTGGTCAGTATAAAACTGGGTCCTGTAAGTTCTGGCTCCTCAGGAACCACCTGCTCCCTGGCTACGTGTAGCAAATTTGACAGATGAGTTCTCCTGGGAACCCAGGTTATACTTCTGCAACATCTATTAAAAGGAGAACATAGCTGTAAAGTACTTAGCTTTTAATGGAGTGTTCTTCACATGACATTTAGTTTTTGACTGCAAGCAGTTCTAACTAAGACCAATACAAAACAAAAAAATCAAACCAAACCAACCAACCAAAACCAAACCAAACCAAACCAAACCAAACCAAACCAAACCAAACCAAACCAAACCAAACCAAACCCAAAAAAGAAAGAGTAAAGAAACTTACTCTCCCTGAGCTGATCTTTTATCTTTAAGCTTGTTTAGTCCCAAGGGCACCTTTGGGCATGTTCTAAAAGTCTGTATATTTATGATATTTTGTCCCAATACAGAAATTCCAGACAATTAATTCCAGAAAGGCAAGTCCAAACAGACATTATCTACCTGGGAGATTTGCAGCTTTCCTCTCAAGGAGCCTATTGTATTTTTGTGTTGATAACAAATTAGATACAAAAATAGAGAATGGTCCAGACAAAGCACCAAGTAAGTGAACCAGGCATTCAGTGAAGCCAACATTTTCAAGAATTTGCTGTTTAAAACCAGGCCTGATTACTAACAAAGTTCAGTTCCTATTCAGGTAACTTCATAAAGTGAAAGTTGCGGGAGAGCTCAGCACTGTGGGTATCACCAGGGAAATAAAATATTCCTGTGTTTGTGGGTGGTGAACTCTTGTGCAAAGTTGTGCCATAAAGCCACAAAGCCAATATCAGCACTTCTGAAGTTTAAAATGAAAGCAATGAAGTGGTCTATTCACAGTCTTTTAAAGAATCATAGTGCATTGACTGTGCACACTGAAAATGCTCATTGTTGTGGTTAAAATGACTGAGAACAGAGTTCTGTCTTATTCCACTCTGACAGATTTGGAGCAGCCACTAAAATGTATCATGATTATATGATGTCTCCAAAATTTTAAAACATTTTAAGTGGATTTAAAGCTTTTGGAACATTAAAGCACCACACGAAAACACAACAGTCGTCATTACTGGTCTGAGGTAGGTACAGCATCATAGCAGTCATGCAGAAATCACAAATAATGAAAATTGAAGTAGAAAGACTGTTGATTTTGACTGCCCTTTATGTTCCCATTAGAGGGTGAAAATTTATCATGAACATTTAGGCATGCAAACTGAGATTCGTAAAATGTCATCGGACTCCCACTCTGCTGCTACTGAATCATAGAAGTGCCTAAAATATTCAGCTACACAGCACTGACGTTCAAAATCCCATGTGTCTAAGCTATACTTGTAGACATCTCCAAATGCTTTCTTAACTGGAGAAGCATGAATAGATATTAACTATTGCATCCTGCTAGAATCCACAGACAAGCTGGTTGTAGGCCAAACTTTGTGTTGGCCTACAACCCAGATCCATTTGATGCTCTGCTTATGCCTTTCATTTAACCATTCCCCATGTAAGCTCTACAACGGGAAATGGAGATCCCTCCATGCCTCTGTCAGCTGAAAAATATACCACTGGGAAAGCAACTAACATTGATATCCCATCTACCATTTAGTTTCATCTACCAATTGTTTTAGACCTTTTCAGGCAAAGGGAAATAGTTTTAACAGGAAGAATGTGCAATCTTCTGCTCAGGGGCTGGAATGGTTTCTAGAGGTGTTGAGTGTGTGTTTCTGCAGGCTGAAGTGATCATGGAGAAGGGACATATTTTCACTGAGCAGTGTTGATTGCATTCAGGGTATTATGTTACAATTATGGCTGTGCCAAGGAGTTTGTGTGCCACACAGGTTATGGTACTTAGAGCTAATTCTTTTGAAGTTAAAAAAAGATTATTGTACAAGGTATTTGAACAAGGGTATATTGAACAAGGTATTTGTTTGGGGACCTATTTATTGCCTTTTGGACTTTGAACTTCTTTTTCCCACTGTTCACTGGGGAATTCACTTTCAAATTTGATCTTTCTTAATATAAAGTTGAATGATCTCATTTTTGCACGTTTTAAAAAGCAAAGTCTATACAGGTATATTATGAATCAATAAGTATTTCACTGAAATAATATAATCCCAGCCTGACAGACAAGTACTAAATGTAGCATCATGGTTTTGATGAAATTCTAAATGCCATATGTCTGTTTTATAAGTCTATCAAACTTTAAAAACTATTTTAACGAAGGGAGGCATTTGAAATTTACAATGTCACTCACATGGCAGGTATAATATAGAACAGAATCTCTAATTACTCTTGTAATAACAGCCTGTTCATATTTTTCTTTGAAAAACTAATTCAGTGCCTTACTGATAAGAAAAATACGCAGTTTTTCAACAATCTCACATATAACTTTTTAAAAATCAACTACTGCCAATTATAAATGATGATACAAGACTGAAAACTTATGGTAAAGTGTATTACAGAAATGTTGTGGTTTGGCAAATTATTACTTCTTCTGTAAACATAAGAGTGCTGGGTTTTAGTCTTCTTTCAAACACCGATTTTAGTGAGTTTGATCATGTTTTCCTTCTCTTTTTTGACTGAGGATCTTGGGAGCAGGAACCCTCTCAACATATGTTTGAACACTTGCAAACAAAATGAAGCACACAGCTCACATAATATGCCTAGATATGTCTAGAAATAATACAGTTAGAAAGGCAGCATTAATTTTTAATACTATTAAATCAATACTATTAAAGAACTGGTATCTTATTCACTTATTCAACAAAGTGTTCTGTGGACCAGAATTCTGTTATCTGGTCATGTCTTAAAACAGGAAATTTTTTTTTTTTTGATAAGCTAAGCCACACAATACAGCAGGAGCCAGCAAGAGAAGGCAGCTGTAATCTCACAGAAGTCATGTAGAACACAGTCAGTTTAGAAAATCCTAGCTATGTAAACTTAGAGGTTAGGGTCAGACTGCGTCTGTAAATATATCCAAGTGTTCCCAATTAAATTGCTCCTTTAGACAACAGAATATTTTAGTGATTTACGGAATCATTGTTTTTTTGGTAGACTGCTTGGGGATTCAGGGAGAGAATCCTAATACCATTTGCCACTCTGTGGTGTTTAGATACTTACAGTAAACGTGCATTCCTTCCAAAGCAAAAGTCTAAACAGCCCCAACTACCTAAAAATATCTTTAAAATATAGAGACATAAGTTTATTTCTTGCTTCTATCATTTTTTAAACAATCTCCACAGTAATAGCAATATCCGTCCATCAAAATTATGGCCAGTCAACAGAACATATAATATCCGTATCATAGGTAGAAGAGAGAAGCTGGCAAGCGACATACTCAATCTACACAATTTTATTTTTCCCTTAAAATTCTTAGTAGTGTCAGGGCTTTACCAAGGCAAAAATATTTGAATGTGGTTATGCAATCATCCCCAGCTGACAGGATAGACATCTTAACAATCACAGAATATTAGTCACACTTGGGAAACAAATAATTTATTACTATATTTATCTGACGCATAACATAAGCACAAAATGTTTTACTGCCTACTTCCCAATTTAAAAAGCATAGGTCAAATAAAATGTAACAAAAGAAAGCACATAAGCCTCCTAGGAAGAGTGAGACATGAAAAACATGAAGTTTGGGTATTACATTTAGTGTATTTGTAGATTTGTTTGTTATATTTAAACTTCCCTGCAGTACATTTTTTTCTCTCCACTTTTCTCTGTCTCAAATAAATTAGTAACTACACTAAAGTCTAATATTATGCTTAGATATGAAGTCTCGGTATTTTCTACTCTGGGCCCCACCTGGAGCACTATGTACAGTTCTGTGTTCCCAAGGTAAGAGGGACTTGGAACTCTTGGAGCAAGTCCAGAGGACACCATGAAGCTGATAAAAGGGCTGACTGAAACATCTCACCTGCAATGACGGGCTGAGAAAATTGGGATTGTTCAGCCTGGAGAAGAGAAGGTCGTGTGGAGACCTCATAGCAACCTTCCACCATCTGAAGGGTCCTACAGGGAAGCTGGAGAGGGACTCTTCGTCAGGAATTGTAGTGACAGGGCAAGGAATAATGGGTGAAAACTGAAAATGGCAAATTTTAGGTTAGATATATGGAAGAAATTATTTCCTGTGAGAGTGGTGATACACTGGAACAGGCTGCCTAGGGAGGTTGTGAAAGTCCCAACCCTGGGAGTGTTCAAAGACAGATTGGATAAGGCCTTGACCAACCTGGTCTATTGGGAGGTGTCCCTGCCCATGGTAGGGGGATTGGGACTAGATGATCTTTAGGGTTCCTTCTGATCCTTAGCATTCTATGATTCTAAGACTGCTATGAATATTATGAAAATTAGTATGTTATTCTAGCCATTTGGAGGATGTTTCCTTTCCTCCTTCAAGTCTTTTTCAGTCCTCCTTATAATTAATTCTTGCCACCAAGCTCCAAATCCACTATATCCTGGGGTCTTCTCACCCCTTCAACTCCTGCACACACTGTGCTCTTCATTTGTCCCCTCCATGAACCCTCTACTGATTTTGTTCCTGGACTAGATCTGATGTCCAGGTCTCTCCTGATTCACTTGCAACCCCTGGAGCCCTGCCCCTCACTGCCCTATTCCTGGGATGAGCACAGGGCAACCAGAAGGATGGAGAGCAGTTTTCTTTATGTCAAAGTTGCTTATGAGTATTACCAGCATTTAATACAGATGTTATGACAAGACCTGTAACAATTTTGTCCCTCTGCTCAGTCCTAGTGATGCTTCTCCTGTAGTCTGTGTCCAGTTTAGGACTCCTCAGCACAAGAGAGACATGGAGCTCCTAGTGCCAGTGGAGGGNGTCCAGTGGAGGGTGACAAAGATGATCAAGGGACTGGCACATCTCTCTTACAAGGAAAGGCTGAGGGAGCTGGGCCTGTTCAGCCTCAAGAAGAGATGACTGAGAAGGAACCTCACCAATGTCTGTCGGTGTCTGCAGGGAGGGGTCAGAGGATGGAGCAGGCTCTGCTCGTGGGTGTTGAGCAACAGGAAAAGAGGCAATGGGCAGAAACTGATGCACAGGAAGTTCTACCTGAATATGAGGCAGAACTTCTTTGCTGTGCAGTGACTGAGCACTGGAACAGATTGCCCAGAGAGGGTGTGGAGTCTCCCTCACTGGAGATGTTCCAGAACCACCTGGGTGCAATCCTGTGCCATGTGCTCTGGGCAGGGAGGTTAGACCAGATGACCCACTGTGGGCCCTTCTACCCTGACCCATTCTGTGATTCTGTGAATATTATATTTCATAAGGTGAGAGTCCTAGGATTTTCTTTGTGTTAATAACTACTCTAATGATAACAGAATAATCTGAACCACATGTACCAGAAAGAAAATTAAATTAATCCCAGACGTACCATACTTCTAAAGATCTTCTGAGGTTCAACAGATGAGTTTTGGAAGTACTCCTAGTATTGGAAGTACTGGATGCACGTAGCTGATAGGAAACAATTTCTTTTTGATGCAACATGTTTTCATTGGAAATGTTGCTTCAACTAAATCAAAATATTTTGCAGAAAAACATAATTTGCAAAAATCTTCTTGAACATTATTAAATATTTTGTGTTAACACTTTCAAACTCATGTTCAGGACCAAAACACTCTGCTAGAAGTTCACAAGATGATGTATAGTTACATTGACAAACACTTATTTAATGTAGGGGAATCATGACTAGTTAAGTGGCTGAGCTGTATTATACCAAAACTACATTTTCCAATGGCATTTCATTAGACAAGATAACTTTTCAGAACTTCCTTAAGAAGCATGAATTTACTCAGTGTAGGAAACAAAAAGAAAAGCTGTCAGTTTACTGGTAGTTTCATAATGCGCATGTAATGTTGGCTTGGGGAAAAATGAAACAAACAGGCTCCGAATTTCTCAGAGTTGGACACAGAATGGGTAATTTTGGAAGGACCTAGAGTAGGTCATCTGGTTCAACATCTCTGCTCAAGTGAGGCCATCCTAGAGCACATGGCACAGGATTGCATGCCAGTGGTTCTGGAATACCTCCACAGACTCTGCAGGCAATCTGTTCCAGCACTTGGTCACTGCACAGTAAAGAAGTTCCTTCTCATGTTCAGGTGGAACTTCCTGTGCATCAGTTTCTGCTCTAATTTCTAATACTAAAGTCAGAAGAAGAGGATTTTCAGTATTTTCTAACAGTCAAGTGCAAGCCTATGATACTTCCTCCCCCCACCCTTTATATAAGATTTGCTTAAGAACGAAGTACCAGGAGCTAAAATTAACATATAAACAGGTGCAGGTGGGTGAGTGGACGAACAAAGTTTCATGTCCTGTTATTAGTTAGATTTGGAGCACATCTTTTCCGTATTGGAATTTCTTAATCAAAGATTTAAGAGCTTATGGTTTTGGGAGTTTCTTTTAATGGGGAAAAAACCTCACAGGGACTGAAAAGACCCCATTGTGAGCACAGTAATGAACCAGATCTGCAGTTAAGAATGAGAACATAAAAACAATTGGAAGAAAAGAAGAGCAGTAGAGTTAATTTGGAATTTTCTATTTAGTAGATAGCTTTCAATTTGGGAAATTTTATGTCTTGAAAATTTTTCTCAAATTCCAAACATAAGTTTCTTTGATGTGAAGATTGATGTGATATAACGTGACTGCATTTTTAAAACTCTAGAGACAGGTTTTTTGAAAGAGGGCAAAACTAGTTCTCTGCTGTCATTTCTGTTTTCTCCCTCTTGAGCTCTGAGTCTTTGTCCTGTAGGAAACAGCATTAAGTTCTGATGTTACTTTTTTTCAGGTGATGCTGAAGTGACCTAAGGGAGAGAAATCTTTATGTTCTAGTCAAGCATCAGAATGAAGCATAGCATTGTTTTTAATGCACATATCTATTTGTTACAACACATGGAATCAAAACAGGTGCAAATACATAAATTAGAGATTTATGCTAGCAATATAGTTTATGCAACCATCTGAAGTTTTACACAGCAGGAATATGTGTTAACTCTGCCATTCTTTTAAGTGCAGCAGTGAGTGAGAGCTAAGAATACACAGCAATGGAAGGCAAAGAGACTTTTCCAAAAGGCTGGCCCTTCAGTGTTAGGCACCAGCTTAACTTTCTGAACTTTTTTTATGTTAGGTAAAGGGATTGAGCTGGCAAACCAGAGAAGCACAAGAAATAACAATGAGAGAATCTGAGAGACAGTACGAATTCAGTGTTTGGGAATCATGCTGCAAGTTTTTCTTCTGTAATTCCAGATATGTGTAGTAGCATATGGATAAAAGAGAAATCTTAATAAAAGGAAGAAAGATGACATTAGAACCAAGAACAGCTACAGTGATTTTTCACAGGGGACTCTTCAAATCAATGCAGTTTCACCCCCAGCTCCCATTCCTGGAAGCACAGGCTCATATTGGAATTGTGAAAAATTACTGAAGAGGACTTTCTCTGTGACCAAGATTGTGCTGTTACCTGGTTGCTAGAAGTTGCATTTTGTGAAGATGGACTTCCCAATAGAGAAACATGCATGCTGGAAATGAAGTTCTAAAGAATTTGTGGGATGAAGAAGGGCAATGGTGAAGTGCTGTCTTAGATGCATGAGAGAAGTGATACATGATGTTCCACTACCAGCTCATCTCAGCATTCATAAGTTTACTATCAGGTGGGAAAGTTGGGCAGGAGAAAAAAGGAATTGAGCAGGAGAAAAAAGGAGTTGGGCAGGAGAAAAATCTTCAAGTTGTGACTGAACAAATTCAGGCTAGTTGTGATTGAGGCATCTGCTACTCTAGCTGAGAATCCATGGCAAGGAGAAGTTTAGCACACTCTAAATCCAACAATTTGCTTACATTTTTGGGCAAATATTCTTTTACTGCAACTTTCCAACTGTGTGGCCTCAGTTGCATTGCTGGCAGTGTCTCAGCTGGAATTTTAAAGATAGTTCAGATACACAAAAAAGTATCAGGAATATAAGGGAAAAATAACAGGATTTTTTGTCTCTGCTGTGGCTTCTTCCACAACCTCACAACCAAATTTAGTCTCTGATTAACTTATTGAAATTCTTTTAAGACTATGTCTCAGATGGCAGAGGTGAGTATATGAGATATAGGAAGCACTAAATTAGTGCTTTCATAATATGACCTTGCTTTTACACTCTGATCTTAAAGACTCACAAGTGATAGAAGCTAATCCCCTTCGCTCCCTCCCATTCAAATATTAATTTTCAGACAACAGAACAATCTCTGTTCAGATTTGTCTGTATTCATCTGTTGCCTTCAGTCATAACCCTGTGAAGGCATTCATAGACAAATAAGACTTTCAGACTTTTACTTGTGTGTGGTATTTCCCAGCTCTGCATTTCAGACATGAATTATTTTTTAGAAGAATGTGATCTTAAGTTTTTTCTCATTTTTTCTATTTTAATATTTTTTCCTTGGGTTTATATACTAGATTTCAAAAACTGGCTTTAATTTACTAGAACATCTTGTTAACTTGCATTGCTGTAAGGATCCTTCATCTCAAAAGCAGATTGCTTCATCGAAACTATTTATCAGTAAAATTTCAAAGTCGCTTAAATTAAATCAGGGTGACAATTTAGATTTCCTTCAACCCCACAGAAAGCATAAAAATAGTGCTCTCCTTTCTAATCTTGTGTTCAAAACTTTTTGTACTACTTAAGAGAGCAGCTGAAGAGAAGCAATCAGAAAAACATACTCCCTGTAGCAGAGCCAAAAAGAATGTAATAAGCTGTTCTTAGTCTGAAAACAGTTGTTACAGCCAGGGTGGACTTGCAACACATTTATAACAACGCTTGTACAGAAAGAGATAAAAACAAATTTGTGAGTGTAGATCAAGAGGAAGGTTGCTTACATACTAAAATGAGGGTGATATGTGAAAGTAAAGACTAGTAGTCCAAATCTATGGTAAAGATCAACCACTTAAAAGGTCAGAATTTCTGAAGTAAGGACAACATCAGAGGTCTCTCTAAACAATAAAATCCACCCATGGTTAACTGGTATACAGTAAGTGCATAATAAATACAAAACACATCTTCACATTAGTAGGGATAGAAGGAGTGTTTATCTAGATTTTAGTGGCAGAGTCTTCCAGCATCTTCAGTATTGCACTTCTACTTGTATAATACCTATTTTACTTGATGTGTTTTCTCCTTTATTCAATATATTTGTGTTTTCAAGGGGTTAATTAAACCATTAATAGAGACAACAATATGATAGTTTGGTATATAATGACTTTGGATAACAGGTCGAGGGAGGGGATTCTGCCCCTCTGCTCTGCTCTGGTGAGCCCCCGCCTCGAGCGTTTCATCCAGCTCTGGGATCCTCAGAACAGGAAAGTCTTGGAGCAAGTCCAGAGGAGGCCCATGCTCAGAGGGCTGGAGCACCTCTGCTATGAGGACCGGCTGAGAGAGCTGAGGCTGATCAGCCTGGAGAAGAGAAGGCTCCATGGAGAACTTATAGTACCTTCCAGTACCTAAAGGAAGCTTCAGGAAAGATGAGAAGGGACTCTATCAGGGAGTGCAGTGATGGGATGACAGGTAGCGATTTTCGACAGAAAGATAGTAGATTTAGATTTGATTTGAGGAAGAAATTATATATTGTGAGGGTAGTGAGACATGGGAACAGGTTGGAGAATTTTTAGAGGCCTCAACCCTGAAAGTGTTCAAGGCCAGGCTGGATGTGGCCCTGAGCAGCCTGATCTAGTGTAAGGTGTCCCTGCCCATGGAAGGGAGGTTGGAACTATATGATAATTAAGGTCTCTTCCAACCCAAACCATTCTATAATTCTATGATAAATGTATAGGAAAATGAGATTAAAGTTTTTTTTGGCACATTTGTTTGTGTGAAAACTGCATATGACTTATTTACTACACACTATGTTGTAGAAAATGGAAAAATATTGTGAATTCATTGTGCCAGAAGGCAAAATGGATATACTCACATTAAAGCTTCAAGTCAGCTTCTTATGGTTTAAAGACCATTTCTGATAGGACTTTATTGTACAATTTTTACAAGCTTCTCTGAATTTATTGCTTCTACTTTTAAGGTAGTGGTTTTTTTCTGTAACTGATTTGTAATTTCATTTCTAATTTAATTTCATTTCTAATTTCATAATTCATTTAGAAATAAAATGATGACTGATCCATATTTCTGGCTGTAACTCACATTTGCATTCTATAAGAAGACTCAAGGTTAACTTCATGAGAGACTTCAAGAGGGCAGTAATACACTTCATTAATATAGAAGGAAATAACATAGAAAATATATGTCATGATAATCCATTATTAGAATAACACTAAAAAAAGGCATTAAGATATAGTTTTAGGGAAATATCAGCTCAACTTTGTGAAAGAGAATATTAGAATAAATTAAAAAGGATAAGTCCATTTTTGTTTGGAACCTTCATTTTAGTGCAACTAAAGTAATCCTGAATTTGCTATCCAAATGTGATCTGCCTCTCCCTTTCCTGAATGACTGTGTATTCATTCAGAGGAGATGCTTCTTCATGAAGAATCATTCCTTGTCTCTCAATGTGATACTGAAAGAAATGTCTTAAGATGTTGCACATAAATTTTCAACATACAGGCAAGCTACCTCTGATAAATTGCTTTACTGTCTAATGAAAGACATTAAGTAATTTGAGCCTGCTTACCCTTTAAGGAAAAAAGTAAACAAGAAACTGAAGAACACAGCAGGATGTGCTTTGCAACACACGTCTCTGGATAATTTATCATGCAGGTACATGTTCCAGAGTTCTAAACCCTGACACTTAGAGAGGGGATAATGGGTTCTCATATCCTTTTGAACTGACAGAGGAAACAGGGCTGGGTGAGATGTCATAACAGAGTGTTCCAACAGCTGTTGTCGTGCCACCATCCCTTGATCTGAAAGCTGCTAAAATGAATCAAAGTTCTTTATATATAATTCACTGTCACTGGTATTGGTGCCTTTCTTAATTCTACGAGACAAAGAAAATGAAATTAAGAAACACAGAGTAAGACTACCTCAGAGGGCAGAGGTGCCTTTATGAGGCTGAGAACTGATATCCAGCAGTATAACTTCCACTTACCACAAGCAAGAAACAATAAACATTTCTGCAAAAGCTACCTCAGATATAGAAGTCATTGTTAGGTGCATTATTGAAATGAGTTCTACTTGTGCCTAGGAAACTCTCTCATATTTATTTTTCCTGAAATTTAACTCCTTTCAGTATTACAGAAACAAGCTTAAGCTTTATACTCTTTTCTACAGCAAACAAAATTTGTATAGTCATATATGTTGAGCTTTGCAAGTGAAAAAATATTACTATTTATTTAGTCCTACCTGAAACTACAAAGAACATTTTTTCCTGTCTGTAGATTTTGTTTTTGTCTCAAACATTACAGACCTATCTGCAACTCAGACATTACTATTTATTAGTACAGTATGTCCTCTGCTTCAAATACTGTGTCAGAGGTATACGGCATTGACTTGGTGCCTTAAGCAAACAAAAGAGTAAAAGAATAATCAGATAGTCGATAAAAAGATTTTCAGTTAGAGTAGACTTTGACTTTTGCAATTCTTTGCAAATAGCAGTTCATTTAAGGTTACCTTGTTCGTGCAAATTGAGAACTTCTTGTGATGAGGCTTCAGATCCAGCCTGTTCATTGACAGGGTGGGTCTCATCAGCAAGTTAATGTAATTGAAATTATGAAAACCTTCAATGTTACAATAGAAAGCTATTCAATATTAAACTTCTTCACCAAGCTATCTCTTGGCATTCAAAGGAGTACAAACTGAGAGCAGACTAAAAGAATCACTTTTATCATGGCTACTGTAATAGCTTGTCCCCATTAAAATAAATATGAAAATAAACTCATGGTGATCTGCAGCTGCAAAGACATCCTAGTAATATCAACTGACCTTTATGAGCTTAAGGCATAATCCAGGTTTCCTCTAATCAGTGTCAAATCCTCCTCTTATTTCAGAATCATTACTAGTCTGAGATATCTTTATCCTGAAATATCCTGAAAAGACTTTGGGTGCACTCCCTCAAATAATCAATACCTCTCCACTACAGGCCTGACAAAAACAATTTTCTTGGTAAAATAACAACTTAATCAAAGCTTGTGTTCTCCAGGTGGAATCCAAACTGATATATCTTTCTGCTCTGAAATGCTGAGAAGACTATGAATTCATCTGAACATTAAAAAAAAGCAGTGATAAAAATATCCTTCAGAGAGTTCCTCATTCTCACCAGTGGAGACAGGGAACAGGTTTGTTCATCAGGCAAAAGAGAGATCAGAAAATCTCTGAGGGATGCTTTAGACAACGGGGCTAGCCAGAACAAGATCAAGGGGAAGACATACCCAAAGACATCTGCACAGGTATTAGGGGCAGGAGGGTATCCAACAGGACTACAACACAAAGATTTTAGCAAGCAGATGACAGGAACAGAGCAAACAACTGAATACAAGTGCAGTGAGGGAACCGGGTCAGGCAGCAGTAAAGAGGAAACCAAGGCAGCAACAGGTTCAGGACTGAAGTGGGTGTGACCAAAGGAGCAACCAAACAGAGGAGCAGAAATCGGGCTCTTCAGACTGTGAGATTTGCCTACAGTCAAAGTCACACTGGGGAGAAAAAAGCAAGTTGTTCAAGCCCACCATATACCTTGTATTTACAACAAACCATCAGACAGCCTCCTGGAGCAACCTGCAGCAGCAGCAATATTACACAATAACAGGTTGTAGACAGATACAGGTCTCACATCCTTGGCAAACTCAGGCAGAGGCTTTCAGCAACCAGAGGACTGGTTGCAAATCACATTCTAGTCTTACAACATGCACAGAGGTCCACTTTGTTTCCCTCCACTTCCCCACGACCATTAACGGGCGACGAGACCCAGTGTTTAAAGCATATGCTATGAAGAACCTGGGTCTCCAAGGACAGCTTTATTCCAAGGATGGATTTAACCACGGTGATCAGGAGAAGGGCTGAAAAGTCACACATGCATGTACGTACTGCCTTCTAATTAAAAAAGAAAAATAATTTTAAAATCTGTAAAATAAGTCAAGCTGGACATTAAAAAAGTTATATATTGTACGCAGAACTACACAGGGCTCCAGAAGGTTGTCCAACTAATATTATGCAACTATCACAAGAGACACTTAGTATTGATATACTGCAATATTAATGATTTCTTCCTTTAACTCTGCTGTTTTCATAATCCCATTATGGTTCGGAGTTGCAGAAATTTATATTATAAAAACTAAGGAAAAGAGAAAATGTGACGTATAACAGAAAAATTCTTGATGATGTCATTAGTGTAATGAGATCCTGATAGAATTAATTAAGAATATAGGGATGAAATACTTCATTTTCTGAAGAAATACCTGGGCTTAGTCATTTCCAGATACCAATTAAAGTCTTGAATGCCAGTCACCCATACTACCATCTAAAAAACAATTTTAAAAGGAATGTCAGAAAGAACTGTCACTGGCTTTTTCAGAAAAGTGCATAGGTCCAAACCTGATGTTAAAATAGGTTGGTGTTTATGGAAAAGTGTCGATTTCCCAGCACCCAAATTGGTGCTCAATGATGGATCATAAGTGAATTGATACATAGACAAGCATTTTTATATGCAAATTCTGTGCTTTTTTAAATTTTGACAATCATGTTACAATATTTATACCAACTTGATGCTTTAGTTATGGAGGCATTTTTTCTTAATAATTAGTGTTTATTATTTAATAACCAAAGAGTATGTAATATTTCAGAAGTTCACATAGTCTTCTGTTCGACTGACTGTTTAGAGTGTATCTGAGGTTTCTTACTCTGTATTGATACACTCTACCCTGTACAATCTGATTCTCTCAAGGACATGGCCTACACATGCTTGTTTCACACTTTCACCAGTTCGTGTAGAGGACACCCTGCCTGATATTACTGACATACACAATAACATTTCAGATGATAGCTGGGGTTAAAAATACATCCTATTTCAATCTTTCAGTTCTTAAAGTAGGCTTTATAAGCAAGATGGATACAGACTTTTTAATAGGGCCTGCAGTGATAGGACAAGACGCAAACATTTTAAAATAAAAGAGGGCAGTATCAGGCTAGGTGTAAGGAAGAAGTTTTTTACAATCAGGATGGTAGAATACTGGAACAGGCCACCCAGAGAGGTGGTGGATGACTCATCCTTGAAAACATTCAAGGCCAGGTTGGATGGGGCTCTGAGCAACCTGGTGTAGTTGAAGTTGTCCCATCTGAATGCCAGGAGACTGAACTAGATGGCCTTTACAGGTCTCTTCCAATCTAAACCATATAATTCTATGATTCTATAATTTCATTAACTACAGTTTTTATTAAAAAATAAAGATATGAACAATGTTGTTGCACAACATAGACATACTTGAGGTAGCTGTGAAAGAGACTGAAACAGCCTAAGAAAATGAGCAGAGCTTTCTGCCTAAGTATATTGCCTGAAGTACATGACACTGCACTGTGAGATGTAGATGTACCTGAATATTTGAGTTAGTTTTAGATTCAGGCATTTTAAATCATTGTATGAAGAAATTCTCTTTTTTGCCAAATATTTACCTGTGAAACTACCTAACACTAAAGTAAACAAATCTACATAAATGTTTGTACATCAAGTAGAGGTGCTAGACAGCAGTAATTTGGGGGTCCTGGTCATTGGCAAGTTGAACACGAGTCAGCAGTGCCCTGGCAGCCAGGAGGGCCACCCCTGTCCTGAGGGACATCAGGCACAGCATCCTCAGCTGGGTGAGGGAGGGGATTGTCCTGCTCTGCTCTGCACTGGGGCGGCCTCACCTCAAGTCCTGGGGGCAGGTTTGGGTGCCACAATCTAAAAAAGATTTTAAGCCATTAGAGTGTCCAAAGGAGGAGCATGAGGATGGCAAAAGGCCTTGAGGGGAAGATGTATGAAGAGTGACAGGTCAGTTGGTTTGTTCAGCCTGGAGAGGAGGAGACTGAGGGGAAACCTCATGGTAGTTACAACTTTCTCACAAGGGGAAGAGGAGGGGCAGGCACTGATCTCTTCTGTGTGGTGACCAGGGACAGGACACGAGCAAATGGCCTGAAGCTGAGTCAGGGGAGGTTTAAGTTGGATATCAGGAAAAGGTTCCACACCCAGAGGGTGGTTTGGCACTGGAACAGGCTCCACAGGGCAGTAGTCACAGCACCAGGCCTGACAGATCTCAAGAGGCAAATGCCCTTGAGGACAATGCTTTCAGGCACATGGTGTGATTCTTGGGGTGTCCTGTGCAGGGCAAGGGGTTGGATTCAATGATGCTTGTGGGTCCCTTCCAATTCAGCATATTTTGTCATAATATGATTCTAATTCCTGCCTGTGAAAAGTCAATGAAGCTTTGTTGCAGGAATAATAAATTCCATTATTCATACAGTGAGGACCTAAACTGACCAGACGTAATTAATCTGGTTTGTAGAATATCCAACCCTGACAAGTCCCTTTAGACAGTACTTGAACAGCTAGCAGAAAACAAGGAAGGCCCAGAATTTATTAAGTTACTGAAAAAATAAACCTAATTTTGCAAGTAATATATAACAACACAAATATATCTAGAGAAAAAAATGCAAAATTACTAGGGAACAGCAGAAAATCTTGAAAAATAATAAAATATATAATGTGAACAACCTCTTTTTAAAATGGCTTGATAGAATCCCTCAAATAAATGGCCTTGACAGTCAGTATGATTGAAGGATATTATTACCACATGGTATATATACAAGTCCATGCATATTCCAAAAGGTAAGTGAAAATTGCCAGATAGAGAATAATACAGATTTCCATCTTCCCATTCAAAAGCATGGCTATAAGCAAACTAAAAATATTTCAGATTTTTATGAGGCCAAGTCTGAAGCTTTTTCTGTAGGAAACAAGCATACTTGAAAATAAAAATATTTTAAGAAACTTGAAGGCAGCAAGGCTAACAAAACCAATGGGAAACCAGAAACAATCTTCTTCCAGGAATTACCCAGGTGTAAAGGTACATTTAAAAAGATTAAATCTAATGTGCCTCTCAGTTTCAGACTGTTGAGCTGGCACCCTGAAAACAACTAACCTTCCAAGAGCACTAAAGCACACATTAGAAATACTCAGAAAGGCACAAATTTGCCATTCTAAGAACAGAGGTCTCGAAACTCAGTCCGGTGCATCTTGTTTCTACCACCCCGTGGCACTGAGTTCTGTGAAGCTGAAGTGATAGACAAAATGATACTTCAATAACAGAGCTAAAGAGGTAAAAAGGAAATCGTGAATCCCTCTGAAAAGAAAGACCTATGATGTCCTGTTTGACTTGCAGAGTGAGACAGTTCCCGAGAGCTGTTTTCTGCATCAGAAATCTCCTATTGACATTAACTTGAAAAGAAAAATTATCTAAAGAGCAAATAATTGTTCATATGTACCTGTGATGTAATTACATGAAAGGACCTTTGTCAGGCCCTTGATCAAGAACCTCAAACATTATGTTAATATACAGACTCTCTCTTCAGTTTAGAAGTAGATTTATCAATGACTTTTCAGAAAGATGGGACTGTAGCATGGAGATTCTTCATAAATTTATCCTGAGTGACAGTAATTGGTGAAACAGTAATAGTTCATCAACTTTACATAAGGCAAGAGCCATCACATTTATTCATTTGATGTAAACATGATTAAATTTATGCACCAAAAAAACCCCTGAAGAAATAAAATAGTTACCTCCTGGTATTTGCTGGTATATCCTTTTGATTTAAACACCATTTCTTTCTTCTTGTCTTGTGAAGGGGTTCAACCTATCAATCTATAGTTTATGCTAATATTTTTGTCTTATAATTGATATTCCTTTTGTTCTCTAGTGGATAATTGAAGATTTCCAACAGACTGAGGGAGCAGGCAACCCAAGAAAAATAGTGGTTTATTTATAGGAATGCTGTGAATTGATCATTACAAAAACCTTCATATTGCTTGACATACCTCTTTATTTGCACAGGAGGGAGAACAATGTAGAACAGTCAGGGAACACAAGCAGCTCCTACTGGCATGAGAAGGGACAATTAAACAGGGACACTTTTCTCACTGATTCTCCAGCAAAAGCAACATAAGTGGTTTTATACCTGAACCAAAAGGTTTTCTACCTGTTTTGTAAAGAAATATCATTTTCTCATTCCTGCTGCTAGCCTTTATCAGGAACTGGTAGTAGCTACTTCTTAACATCCTTTAAGTTTCTACTATTAGTCTACACCATTTGTTTTGAAATACACATGCTCCAAAAACTGGGACTGTAAACATCAAGCCACTAAGAGCAAAAATGAAATTATAAGTCACCAAAACTCAGCTTTGTCATGAAACGGCCCCTTTATACAACATGCTACCCTACAAAGGGCCCTGATAGTGGAGTCTAGGGAACCTGTTGCCCTTTGAGAGCAAATGTTTTCCTGAAAAGTGAGATAAAGCTACAGTTAAAATCATAGCATTGACAATCCCATCATTATTTTGCTGTCTGTTAAAATCCTCTGCAGTGAAATCCTAGAAATAATAGACACATGCTTCACAGAAATCTCTCAACTACAGTGCTTTGTCTTAGGAAACTAGTCAGAAGGACTTCAGGATCTTCTTTACAGGTTATTCCATATTATACATATTACACAAATTTGAACAAAAAACCTCCAAAACCCAACAAAAACAAACCTCCACAATAAAACATTTCAAATACACTTCTCAAGAAACAGATCTATATAAAGCAATCCATAGAAATATAAATAATGAGGAGAACTATTCAATTACATATAATTAATGAAATAATTTATACAACTGAATTAATGCAAAAAGGGTAGAGGAAGAAATGCATTATCTAAGTGCTGAGAAACTCAAATCCAGAGGTTGCACAATGCCATCATCCTGGAGTTGGAGTCTTAGTCATAAAACAAATTGCAGGAAAATCCCTGAAAGCTGATCAACATAAATTGTAACATTAATAAACATATTAAGCTAAATTTCTAAACTGTCTGCTGCAGAACTATTTATTCTCAGAACTTAAAACTAGAGGATCACACAAATATCCTTAGAGGCAAATATCTGAATTAATTTGAATTCTGTAAATCTTGCTTGACTAAACAGGATGGCCATTCCTAGCTCAGCAGAGACTGTATCTTATTTGAAGAGAGGAGGAATGATTCATTAACTTCATCATGCTTTGCATTGGGCTACATAAAAACAATGACTCCCTGAAGGCAAATCTGTTTTATTTGCCTGATCTGGAACGAGCAATAGCTGGGAAGCTCAATAACCTATATGCAGTATGAGATACTAGCAAAAGTGCTGCTGATATAATTTCCCTATCAGATGTGGGCAAGGGTAAAGTAAACTTAAAATTAGCATTCCAGAAATAAAGAAGAAATCTTATCCTTAGGCAGCAGGCAGAAATCTTTTTCCATGATACTAGGAAGGCAGCAGCATTATGTCCCCACCTTATTTCAATTTATTGTCACCAATCTATCATCATATTTATGGTATGAATCACTTCTGCTGTTTAGTTGGTGGCACGGGCAGAAATCCCAATTAGCAGTGCTGTGGCTAAACAGATTTAACCCATACTACCATTAGGTCTGTTTCAATCAGCAACAGAGAGAAGAAAGATAGATTCTTAGAGAAAAGTGACCTTACAAAGTACTGTATAACTTCCTTTCTATGTCTGTTTTCTTTATTTCTGTACATCCACAGAAAAAACTTAAAGAAAAAACAGGTAGGCAGACCTGATATCCCAGTGCCAAGGAGGCTTCCCCCTTTTTGACCTTTTGCACAGTCTGCTCGGACATTGCTCCCAGATGGGATGGTTTCAGTGTCTGTGTCTCAGCACACTTGAAAGCGTCTCTGTGACTGTTTTCTGTATAAGCTCCACCCGGAAACAGAACTCTTGATGTTGTTGATTTCTCTGGTGAGCTCAAACTAGCAAACAAAACAGGCTTTCAGGGTCTTTTTGTTTCTTCCTCATTAAGCCTCAGAATTTATTTAGTTTCAGATATATGCCCTATGGCAGAAAACCAAGCAAATCAGATTTCAGCAGGAGGAAGCACACAGCACAACTGTGACAATTTACAATTGAGTGGGTTAGGATTTGTTCCTAGTGTATGGCTTAATTAAATAGAACCCAATTTTAAAAGGTTACCCTGTGTGCAGCTGTTAATATGTAAGCACTCAGTACTGAATGTGGAGAAAAGCTTCAAGGCAATTTATTCATTTAAACATAAAAAAAAAGCACCTAAAGAGAAAATTGGAATTGATTTTTTTTTAATTCTAGTTTTATTAGTTAGAGGCAGCTCCTTAGGTAGCAGATTTAAAATCTGTAGGCAGAAAAGTGCACTGTTAAGTGGGCAAACTCTTAGACCCATATTCAACAGCAGAAGGAATCAGAATAGGACAGAAAATATTTTTACACAACAAGTAAAAGCTGAGCCTGCCAAAGATGACTACAGTTGCAGCTATGTTACTGCCAAGAGTGCATATGTTTCATATGGGCAGCTGAATGTTTTCCATTCAGTGTGTAAGAATCCTGTTCTCCTGACCTATATTAACTGGAAGTGCTCTAAAATCTTCTGAAATAGAGCCATCAGAAACCTCTCACGTTTAATTACTCGTTGCTCTGTAAAACTTCTGAAGGTTTCTTTACACATGTATATATGGGTTATTGTTAGTATTCCAACGAAATGATAGTTGCCATCATTTAAAAATTGGAGAAAACTACCAAAACCCAGTAATTCCAAATATGACAAGATTGCATCCTAAGTGGGTTTCTTGGCAAGACCACAGTCCAGTATGAGGTACACTGTCAGAATATGTTAGGTCTCCCTGCTGGTCTCCATGCCCAGATTTTCTCTTCAGAAACAGTGTCCATGTAAGTGCGTGTGTGGATGAAAAACAGCACAGCTTTTGTCCTACAGGGAATCAACGTGCTCAGGGCAAGTGTCCAGGTCTGGAAACTGGGAAGGTTTCCCAGATCCCAAAGTACAGACATAGACACTGAGAGACAGGGTCTGGCTCCTCTGTTCTCTGGTTTTCATAATCCAGTTGTCCAAAAGGGTCTGACAAGTCTTCACTGTCCTCTGCTTTTTGATAAAAGCTGTCTTCAGGAAAGAAAGAAGAGTTGTGAATACTGATGTAAAATGCTTCAGATCCCAGCTCTCAGGTCCTCGTGGATCAGTTTGTTCAGAAATCAGAACAAGGACCCAAATAAGGTGCTTGTTTGAGACAGAAGAGAAAACATCCACCACTAAAGCAAAGCACATGAGAAGACACATTTCTGTGGAAATGCTGTGGTACAGCTGTTGAACAGCATTCTGTAAGCAGAATAAACAACAGTGGGTTTATATCAAATACGCAACAGAGTGTATAGGTAGTATATAGAATTAAACAATTTTACACTCACTGAAAGTCTAGATAGAGTTTTATTCTTAGAGATTTTCACATAAAACACTGACTAAACTACTTTGCTCACTATCTGGATCAGACAACAAAACAATAAATGAAAGTGATATAGTAGTATAACACAATATTATCCCATTTTCTTGACAGAAAATATTCAAATAAATAATTAGGTCAGACTAGCTACCTTTGGAGTGATAGCAATCTAATCCCTCCACTAAAGTCACACTTTTCTCTCAGTACTTCTGACAATCAGAAGATGGTTAATGTGGCTGATAGATATCTTACATGTTGATCTCCTTCAGGCTACTAGTAACTTCATCTACTTCAGTGTCAGTTGCCAAGGGAACCAACAAATTGAGTCAGTGATAAACAGGGTAATCAATTTTAGTTATTTCCTCTGCCTTTCAGTACTAAGCCAAAATGTCCTTTTATCTCATTAAGCTGATCAAACACGGGTTTGATCTCTTGTTCACTTAATACAGCTCTTAGAAAAACAATCCTTCTGCTGCATCACAACAGCAGAGCTTGACAGCTGGATGAACTGAAAACTAGCCATATTCACAAATTCCAAATTGAAGCTTGTAGACGTGGCACAGCTCTTAGTAACAGACTTAAGAAATGTCCAGTCCTTGAAAGGCAGATAGGCACTGTGGACACATATTTGATTTGATTAATTTGATCTTTTTTATCCACAGCTAGCTAGCTCTGAACTGAGTAACATTAAAGAAAAAACCAAAAGGAAGCAAATTGTGGGCTCAGACTTTAGAAACACATGAAAAAAAGACACTTAAGAAAAGACTGAGGGAGTAGAATGACAATGAGATGCGAATTTAGAAAAATATTTTGGAGCAAAATTTTAGTGGAAGAAGCCTTGCTATTATACTCTTAGCATAGAAAGCAATGTGGGTACCATTCAGAGTCCCCAAAAGAAGCAATGAAAGATATGACAGTCATGACAGAAAGCAGTCCAAACCCCAGATTTTGCTCAGCTTGAGAGCAGTGGAACACAGACCAGATGCATTTTTGAAGTCAGGCATCCAGACCACAACCTGTCCTTCAACTGATGCATCCTAGGTTAAAACCTGATGTAGTCAGTGAGAGTTTTTACCATCAGAGTTTTGCATTATGTGTTAGCATTCAAATATGCAATAGAATACACTGGTAATAAACATAGATCATGTATTTATTAAAAGTGGAAAAAAGTGACAGTATAAAACATACAGAAAGGGCTACACACATAAAAACATAATACTTAATATAAAATTCAGCCCCAAAACACTGATAACTACTTTTTAAAAGAACAAAAGTGTATCTTAATTCAAATTAACTGTGACCAAAAAAAAAGGAAAAGTATTCCTGACTAACACTGAAAAATTAAATTCCCAGTAGTACAGTGAAGTTCTTATCCATGTTTTTTATTTAATGACATTGAGTTTCTACCACTTGTCTATGCCAAATGTAGTTTAATATACTTGGAAATTATAGGAAATATATCTGTCCAGTTACACTACAATAGTTTTGAAGCAGCAACTATGAAGGAATTTAAAATCCAATTAATCTCTACTGACTTCAAAAAGTAGTTTATATCACTTCTATTGATGGAAAAGATATTCATTGCACTATGTTGAAGGGTAAAAGGGATTGCTCTTTAGCAAAACAATTCCTTCATGAAGGCTTATTTTGTAGTTTTGCAGTCCAACTCCTGTGAGGTCTGATGTGTTTTCAATTCAGGATGCTGCAAACAAGATGGCAATTGATCTCCACAGCGGTACACTGGTGTCATGCATGATAATATGTATTGTAGATGAACAATATTTATATCAAGATGCCAACTGGGCAGAAAAACTGCTCACCCATCTCCTGTCAGAGACTGTGCCACGGTGGAGAGAGAGAGAGAACCTTGTTTTGCCGTTTCTACCTTGATGAGTGCCGTGGTCACCTAGATGCAAATAAAGGAATGGAAAATTAGAAACTAGGAAAAACAAGGTTATACCTTCCAGAAGTAATGAGGAAAAAGACATCAAGATCAAACACAACTGGTTCTTCCAATTCCTCTGTGAGGTGCTCTGCTTCTCTTAGTGCCTCTTCTACTGATAATAGAAGCACATGGTAAGGCACAGATTTTTGAAGTTGCTCCCTAAATAGCAAGTCTTTAGTTCTGTCATTTTTGCAAACTCTTCTGTCTCTTTTGAGGTAGACTTCTGTTCATTGTCAGAACACAAGAAAATGTCTTCTAGTCTTCTTAATATTTGATATGGAACTGCACCATTAGAATACTAAATTTTTTAAAAGACTGTTTTAAAAGTTATTTTCAAATAGGAAGCTTGATTCATCATTTTGTCTAATACATATGAATTTCATTGCTTCACTAAAATACAGATAAATATTTAAATTTGCTCTTCAGGAGAGCTCTTCAAAAATCCAGCCTATCTGAAATAATTTCTTTTACAAATATAAAACTGTATCGATAAATACAATAATGTGCATGTAAATGCAAACATCATGTACCCAGAAAGACTCTAACCTTGCAGTACATATGATACCATTGAATATCTTTGGATGTTTTCATCTCTCTCTTCTGCTGATGAAATCAGTCTGGAAGGACTGTTTGGAAACTGCTGCCATTGAAAAGGATTGGTTCTGTTGTTTCATTCATAATAGCTAGACTTAAAGGCAGCACTGAATAGGTAGCTATAACCCATCTTTGGCTTCTATATTTTCCCAAAATGTTTAGTTGTTGAATCAGATTTCAATTTCATTCCAGATTTCCTGGAATATCCTTTTCATAGGCATAATTAGTATTTGGATTGACTAATTTAGGAAAGAATAAGAATCCTTCCAAAAGTCAGACTTGTGTCTAAACACTGATACCATTAAATCTATTTTTATAAAGATATCAGATATTTCTTGTCTTTTTTTTTTCCCACACACAGAAGTATCCGAGATAGATAATAAACTTTTGGAAAGGTTGGTTTGAAAGTTGCTTGGCACGAATATGTAGTTGAAAAATTTATAATTGAAAGATGCTACTAGAACCTACTAGTTCTGGCTTCTTGAACTCTTAGCCTTGCCAAGATGTTGCTGTATGGAGGGGATTGGAACAGTCCTGAGACCTCAGCTGTCTGCAGCAGCTCTGCCAGCCTTCACCAGGCTGGGATATCACACCAATGAAACCAACGAGCTGGACACCATTTGGCAATTTGCTTGGAGGCCAAAGCACTCAATCACATCCTAGGAAAAAAAAATCTCCTCAGTGTTCAGGATAAAAATAATCCAGAGATTTTTTTTTAAAGGACAGGTCAAAAGGTCTGTTCAGATGTTGTCAGAGACTGGAACAGTTCATGCCGCAAACATTGATGTAAATTTTGTTCATCATAAGAGCTACCCTGAAGACTTGGACTTTGAACTGAAACTCAGACTGCTGATCAGATAAAAGGGAAACCTATTGTTCAATCACCTCAGGCTGAAGGAAAGGTATGCATCTACAATAGACTGAAGCCTCCAGCTGAGTTTGGGGTGTGGGGGGGAGAACACAGCTCACAGAAGCCAAGTTTAAACAAAAATGCCCCCCCAACTGGGGGGAGAGGAGGTTTTGGGTGCATGGCGTAACCTCTGGTGAGGGGCAATAAACACCCATCCTCTGAGTACATAAACTGGCCAGCTGTGAAACCCCCCACCTCCAGGGGGACACGCCCGGACATGCCTACCTAGCCTGAGCATAAATACCCACGGCAGTCTGTGTTTCTTGGGGGGATCTACACCACCAGGAAGACCTGCTGAAGAGGATCATCGAAGCACCAGCGGGGCCCACGGAGCGGTGATACTCTTTTTATTCTGTCTCTGTCACTCTTCATCCCCCCCACCTGTCTTTCACTTCTTTCCTTCTTTCTCTTTCTCTTTCTTTCTCTTTCTCTCTCTCTCTCTCTCTCTCTCTCTCTCTCTCTCTCTCTCTGTGTCTCATATTTACTATCTAATAAACCCATACTATTGTCACTGGCACATGGTCTAGTTTGCACCTTAATTGGGGCAGAGGTATTTCTAAGGACCTTAAAACTGGACCCTAACAGATGTCTCATAACTTCAGATTACCTTTTGTAACATTTCACCTGGCTCTTACCCAAGAAAACAATATTTCTGGAAGTCCTGAACACTTCCTGTAGACAATAAGTCAACAAGTTCTATAAATATTCCAGCCAATAATAAGACATTCTACTTGTTATTTGTCATAATAATACGTGTCCTTTATTGTGTTTTATGACAAGTCATGAAAAAAGAGATAACCTTGTATGAAAAATATAGGACATCTTTACTCTGGTTATGCTAAGATTTTTGAGGAGTTTTTACCAGGGCTCTCTATTTTAAGAGAGAGAGAAGTAATTTGTAAACTTATAATCTACTTACAAGACCCTTATTAAAGCATCATAACATTTATAAAGCATGCTTAGTACCTAACACTCCTCTCAGTTTCTTTGCTAATATTTCTTAAATGGCAACATGACTAATAACACAAATTAAAGCCATTAAAAAGCAAAAGATATTTTAATATAAACCATTGCTTTAGCAATCCATTTAATCTCTTCTTTGTTAATGCAGAAAAGGAAGTAAGGTAATTTATATATATCCTCTGATTAAGCAATTCAGGTTGAATAGATAAAGGTGAGCTCTGAAGAACAGATGATCAAAATTAGAAGTTGTAGTAATTGGTGGGTTTGAAGAACAGACCCAGTAGACGGCCCAACCTTTTAGTCCTCATTGGGTTTGGTTAAACTTTAGCAGGTGTAAAATAAATTTAAACATATGACAGATGTGCTGTCAACATCATCAAATGCTTTAGCATCTCCTTCTGTATTTGTTTTATCCTGATTCTCTGGCAGCACCGAGAGCCCATTGCTACTATTTTTCTTTTCTGCATGGCAAATTGTGTGCACTGTAGAGCAAACAACTGTGATTCCGAGCACTGAAGAGGGTTTTTCTCTATCGCATGGCCTCTGAGGAGGTTTAGCTGCTGGAAGTCCTGGTGGTGCCATTTGGAGTGATAGAAATTCAAGACTCTTCACTGGTTTCTAAACAGTACACCACAAAATGTGTTGACCACAAGCATCACGTGGCTGTCATAAATATTTCACTTTGGTTCAGGAGTGCCCTTTTAATCATCACCATTTGCTCTGCCTTGGCTCAAAATGTGGGGAGAACTAAGAGTATCCAGCTTTGTTTCCTTTCAGACAATGTCGATCTGGAAGAGCTATTCTAACTGCTAGTATCTGTTCTGGCCAGCTGGGAATACTAGAGGTTGTCTGAAGTAAAACTTCTGAAATGTGTGTGGCAAACACTGCACTCCTCATCAGCAGTTCTCCCTCCAAGATCCTCTTCTCTCCTCTCCTTCCATGCAAATTACTCTCACAGGCCGTGCCAGTGGCAGAATTTTTCGGAAAGCCTGTGCTTCCTCCCTAAGCAGAACTGGTTCCAGAACTGGGGACTTGACCAACAAATGCAGGGAACTTCATGTTCAGAACAAAATTTATCTGTGCTTCTGGGCTGCAACCTCTCTTTCTGTAGGCGTTGCTTTGCAGGTAAAAGGGGTTGGGAGGGCTGTGAAAGACGATCTGATGAGCACACAGAACAAAGTCTTCTGCAGAAGAGGCGGCAGCAGCAAGCATAGGAATGGGAAGAATTGTGACTCTGAATTGTGCCTTTTTTGTTTCAGTCTACTGCAATTTCATTTCACTCTTTCTTCTGAGTATAATCCTTCTCATCTCTCTCTCTCTCTGCATGTCTTTTTCTCTTTTTCCATTTGTATTTGCTTAATCATGAGGAGGAATTGGTCCTTACAGAAACTTGTCTCATCCGGTCTGTAGTTCAGGTAAGACATGTCTGACTGCAGGACAATGCAACAAAGCAGGCCTTAGCTATGTGCTTAAAAGCTTGCGAAGTCCAGTCCATTGCGGGATAAATGCGTAGCCTCAGTTCATTTTGGCATAAATGGAATGTTTTTGCAAAGATTTGCACCAAAATAAATCTGGATCTAGACATGACTCTTCTTTTAAAGGCATTTTGAGGCTGACATCAGTTTATTTGCTTCACATCCTATGTGACCAAAACTGTAGTGGTATAGTAAATTTTTTAATGGCACCTATACCTTCATCATTGCTCTCCTTCCTCACCCCCAATTTGCACTCTTAAATGCCAATTGCTAGGTAGTTAGACTGAAATAAAGTTGTAAATATTTATCTGTCAGTAGCAGCAATCTCAAAGGCCTCAGATGTGGTTTTCCCTACTTTACTATGGATTAGATTGAAAATATATTTGTGAGAATGACCATAATCTTTACAAATTCTGGGTAGACTTTATTGTTTTAATCTTTCAATCGTAAGTAAGCAATTTAAGGTATTACACTTTATCATTTATGCTCCTGTGAGTGACTTTAATATTTTCAAGCTGATACAAATTAAAATACAGCTCACATCATCAATTTTAATACACTTAAGGTTTTAGAGCTCTCTATTTCTTATACCTACAAAAATAATTATTTTTCCATTTTGAATTTAACATATGCAATATAATTATTTGATCTTTCAGAATCATAATCTATATTGCCTAAAATAGAAATACCAAGTGCCATAACACAAAAGCACCACCACAGAAACTTTATAATTAATTGAGAAATTAAGTATTGATTTCCTACCTGCTTGTAGAGTTCACAAAGTCCAGAGTTTGCCCTGTGCCAAACAAGCTGTGCTCCATTTAATGATGTCCATTTAATTATGAATGAAATCATGATATCATAAACTGACATATACAAAGAAATTTTTTTTAACAGATAACATAGAAGGATACTATCAGAAAATCAGACCTGCCATATTTTTTTCTGATGACTACTGACCCTCAAATGTACAGGTTGCAGATATGATTTTTCAGATATCTTCACTAGACTCTAGCTTTGCCTTGAGCTCCACATTTACTTTTGCTGTTTTGAGTTGGGTTTTTTTGTTTTTTTTAATATAGACATGTTTATAAGATGTAATTGGAAATCTGCCTTGGGTAGGGAAACATTTATCTGGGGTGGATCAGTATTTGCACCCTGATTTGCACTTGTCTGGTAAATAACAGCTACAGAATACCCATGAAATATTTTTATATCTCATCCCAGACCAACAAAACTTAAAGTATCAAGTACTTAAAAAATCACACTAGCTGTGATATTATCCATGTGCTAAAGGGTGTGTCAGGTTAAGGCCAGGCAACAGTAGAAGGCCCTGAAAAGAACACAGATAATTCTCACAAGCATCAAAAAAACTATTCATAAGGCAATAATACTCATCATATGCAAAGACTGTGGAATCTAGCCTGATCTAACCACTCTTGTGCTCAGATTTGAAAGTACTGAAAACTCTTAAATGCCTACTTATTCCTTAATCCATTTTGTGCCAGTGTACACTATGAGATATTCTATTATATGATGGGAATGGCTACTTTCCCAGATAAATTAATAACACCTTACAGCATTCACTGGGGAGGGGGTGGATGGTAAATGGGGAAAAAGAAAAAAACCAGGCAGCTGTTACGTTTTTAGCTTAGACATCTATTTAGTCTCAAATATTCAGCGTAATGAGTTGAAATAAAATAGTGAAGAAATTTTATCTCCTTTTCAGGATTAGTCAGTACCCCCTGTAGTTAGCTGCCTGGTTTAGGATTCAAGCTAATATTTCAAAATAGCTCCTGCAGGCAAATTGTTTTCACTATCTGATGAGAGACAGTGAGCTCGTTTGTGTGGTGATATTTAGCTTGTGACACTTTTACAGCACTCTGACAGTTTGCAAAATAGACCAGCCTCTGCAGCTTTTTGAGAATGATAATTACGTAGCTCCATTTCATTTATTTAGGATGTACAGGCACAGTTATCTTTAAATGGTTGAAATTGCCTGCTGAAAAATAATTCCACCCCACTTTACTTGTAATTGATCTAGCTGGAATAATCCTGTATTTCATACCTTTGTCATTCCTTTCATGTAAGTAATCCATCTGAATGACGCTAACTAATACAATGCAACACAACAGAAATAAACTTTAAATGTTTAAAGGAAACATGGTTCTTTGTGTTCAGTTTGACAGACCTCACTCATTAAGTGACAACCAAATGGCACCAACCGAAGGTGGTGCTGATGGGCACTGTTAAACTACACAACATGAGACCTGACAGCTTCCCTACAGCATGGTCAGAGATAAACCTTTCTGTCTCTTCACAGTAATGCCCAGATCTTCTCTGAGAAGCATAGACAAACCTGCCCTGGTAATGATTTCCGTTAGGCAACCATTCACTTCCAGCCACTTGAAAATGTTGTCAAGTTACCACTTTAATTGTCAGTTAATGACCCAGTGATGAAGTTTGCCCTGGATCCCTCTGAAGGACAAAGATTTGGTGCTAAAGCTGCCTCTCAGAGCAATTAGCTGGAGAACCACAAAAGCCAAGGAAAATCAGCTTGGTCTTGACTGACCTTTCTGACAAAGAAGCCAGAGTACCTGCTATTTCTAACTTAAAAGAAAAAAAATTATCCTGAAAGGTTGAAATTCAGACAATCTAAGCACAACTCAATCTTCACAGTGTGCTTGTTTCTCCAAATCGTGGACAAAAACATTGAATAAAATCTGTCCCTCATTGGCACTATAGACTTGGTTTCCACTGTGAAAAGCCCTACCCCTTACTTCCTACACCTTAACCAGTTTTCAGTCCTCAAAAGGACCTATTCCCCAAACACTCAGAAATTCAACCCAACCCTAACTATGATCAAGAAATGGAGCCTTTCAAAATTTTTACATGCATGCATGGTTGCAGACACAAAATGAGGAGTTAATAAGATATGTCAGGAAGAAGGAGGGAGGAAGAGAGAGGGAAGGGACCTCTGCACTTTTTAATTGCCTCTCTTTTTTTTTTGGCAGAGTGCTACAGAAAGTCTCCTGGTGATCGGGAATATTAAACAGTGCAAGAACAGTACAAGTGTCCCAGGGTTCACAAGAATACACACATATTAGAGGCACCCTTGAGTCAATAAACCATGCTGTAAAGGGAGTTACATAAGAAGCCTAAGAATAATTTTCTTGCACTATTCTTAATCATAAAGAATTCCAGAAAGACAGTTACAGTGAATGAGCTCAAAAAGAATGTGATGTCAGAAAAATAAATTGCTAGGACAAATTATTGGTATCTAGAAAACCTGAAAAAAGTGAAGTGACCAGGTAAAAATATTTATTTTCTCCAGCTGTAATAATAAATCAGGGAAGCTGCTGGTAAATACAAATGAGTAAGCCCTATCAACTGCAAAATATGATTGAGAAAATCGCAGTCATATCAGAGGGAAAAAAACTTACTAGTAGAAGTACCCAAGTAACAGGCATAGCTTTGTTTCTCCAAAGGCTATTCCAAAACAGGTAGGGATGATGACACTCATAAGATATGTGCATAAATACAATACAATATGAACGCACACAGCAAAGGTTCCTCAGAGGTCATGCCTCCCTGGTCAACTGATTTTTTAAGCATGACCACAGAATGGTGGACTATGGTATTAGTCAATATGTTATTTGGCTTCCAAAACAAGAACAAAAGGGTTGCAACATGTATTAGAACCTGGGCACCAGAAAAAAACAACAACCAAAAGCAAAGCCCTAAAAAGCAAGAAAATGTGACTATGAGACTGGAAATTCTTGTTGAAAGGTGGCATTTCATGGGCCATGGACATAGAGGACATGAGGAACCCTATGTTTCTTTGTTAGACTTCAAAACTATATTGTCACTTTGAGGGTATTTTCTTAGGTGCTGCAGGTGTGTTGCCTATAACAGTTTTAGTTCTTAGGCAAGACTGGATGAGACTAAATATTTCTTCATATTGAGTGGACCACTTTAATGAAGAATATAAAGTCATCACACTTGGAAACTTACATGATCTTTAAAGTATATTTATACTTCCAAAAGGAATCTTTGACAAGAATGTATTATAAGAGAACTTGAAAGTAGGTATTTTAAATAAAGCCCATTTGCTTTTAGCCATCTATCATGCTGAGCTCATATCATGTTCTATTCCTTTTTAATATACCTAAAACCTGGAGATCCAATACAAATACTTCAATGAAACTTTTCTGAAAAAAAGCCAAGAATGCAATGTAGCACTGCAGAGATTGATTGAACTACCATGTTTCAAGGCAGTTTGTAACGAAATTACTAAAAGCTGCCCTGGAGTTTTCATTAGCACTAATACATTTGTGCTTGAGACAGAAATTATTGTGTTTTTCTTAATACTGGGTAATTTAGTTAGGAAGCAAATTTGATTATTCTTATAATCTTTCTGCGCACTAATGATTTGGAAACAGTATTCAATATATTCAACATACCTTACTGAGCAATGTGGCATGACTGGCATGGTGCTGGCTAAGAGAAGTAAGGCTATGTTTTGAGTAGTGACCTCTCACCCTTCCTTGTGTGTCTGTATGGACACATGGAGATTCTGGACATGGCTTGGTGACAGTACTCTTTCTTGCCAGTGTATACACCTGCCAGCAACCCACCTGCTTGAAGAACTCAAGAAGCAACAGTGCAGTGGTGTTTGGTTTATCCCCAGCTGGCAGCTCAGCCCCACGCTCCCTTCTGGTGGGGTGCGGGAGAGAACTGGAAGAGTAGAAGTGAGAAATACAAAATATTACATTTGAATTGGCATAAATAAGGAGAAAAGAAACAAAGAACTAATGGTTGGATTGACAAAAGCACTAAAAGACATTGTCATTACTGTAGGTAGCCAAATTTTTAAAAATAGAAAAAGTCCTCTTCTACTGCCATCCAGACATGAATTGTCATCAGTCTTCAGTGCTCAAAATTTCAAGATTAATGTTAATTAGGGTATGAAGGATATTACTATGATACATTTTTTTGGCAGTTTTGATAACATTATGCAGCTTATTGCCTTCCTCATACTTTGAAAATACCAAGCAGGTACTTTGTTTCTCCTCCCTGCTAGGGACTGTATTTGCACAAGTTTTTGAAGGCACACCTAAGAGATGTCTAAGTACAAAAATGTCAGTCTCATTTGTATAAAAGCTGTGCGTGGCAAAATGTAATTAAATGGAATACTGCCTGATACAACTTCAAAACCCACGTTTGTCTCTCAGAAACATAAAATAATTAACAGGTGGTTAAGGACTCTCTGAACTCTTCACATGGAAGGATGTGGCAGTTTGTATTAAATTGCATTTTGAGCCATGTGGACAAAATTATTGTTGTTTCCTGCTCGTTGGAGTTCCTATAAGTACATGAGTCCAATTCTTCAGTAGTTACCTTTTGCAGTTTTTACCTGAGGTTTTTAGACTTCAGCTTAAATGTGAAGCACATTTGTGCCTGTTTTTGTAAATGTTTAACTGAAAACACTCCCCCACTGAGAATGCCAGAAAAGCCAGACCTGATGCTGAGTAAACTGTTCATGCAAGGTTTAGATTACTAAATTTAAGTGTTGAACTGTGATAAGAGTAGAATTTTCTTCATGACATCTTAAGGTAAATAATTGCATTCACATGGTTTACCTCCAGCACTTGGCAATTGAAGTGCACCCTGAGACACTTGCTTCCACTCCCTCTTCCCTTTCGGAGAAGAACCAGAAACAAATCACAAGGGCATGGAATATAAATCAGATACAAAGGAATCAACCTCTTGAGTCTTTATTTGGAGTAGAATAAAGCTGTTGCCTTGGAGTGTGTAGCATTTTCACTCTTTGCTTATGTGCTTGGTGTGCAGCATGTTGAAAAATTAGACAGATTTCCCCTAATGCCAATAGAAAGCTTTACATTTCTCTTTCATTAGTGCTAAGACAAGGTCTTCAGCCATTTTATCTAAATCTTTTACTTGCTATGGTACAAAAATACAAGCAGCATGGTTACTGCTTTTTAACTTAGCTCAGTCACATTATTCACTGTTTATTACTCCTACGAGGAAAATGGCATAAGCCAAAGGCATCAGCATGGGGAATAGCTCTCAGATATCCTTCGCTGAAGTAGCACTTAAAGCAAAGTCATATTTTCTTTTATATTTCTTCAGCGCTAAGCCACTAATGTCTGTGTCTGGTGTCTCCTTAAACCTTCTCTTACCTGTCTGCTTATTCATTCAAATAAACATTAGCTTTCTTTAAAGAGCATTAAACACGGTGTTTTCAACAATGGTGAGAGATTGTGTGGTGGATATTTCCTATTTCATCTTGTTGGTTATGTGAAAGATCTTAACAGCTTCTTACAGTTATAGTGAGCCAAAAGAAGTGTTTACATTTCTCCAGGATATTACACATGATGTACTAATGAATTCCCGATTGAGTGTGTTTTAGCTTTTACAGAGAAGATACTCTACATGTGCAATAATTAGCACAGAGTCAAAAGATCTTATAAGGATGAAAGAGACTTACTTTATTAGGTGTGCAGGCATAGAGTCATTATTTACCAAGTACTAATTAACTTTCAAAGAACAGATTAGAAATTACTGAATATCTGTGAAATTATTTTCTCTCTTCATTGCATTCTCTCATGTATTTTTGGTTATTAGTTAGTACCTTTCCACCAAGAAGAACAGGACAAAGGTTTTTGACTTTTGATTTATTCAAAGTGTGTAACTATTTGAGATATATTAATACCTACTTGGATGAAAAGATCAAGTTAGGTTAATCAATGCTCAAAAAATATGTATTTATCAAATAATCTATTTTGCAAATTGTTTTTTAAGTGGTTTTTGAATTAAGGCTTAAAAGTAACTCACTAAAAAGTAACATGCAATTCCAATTCAGAAAGACGTCATCATCTACTCAGAATTGCATCAACTCAATACAAACTAAATACAATATCTCACTCCTACAGAGGTGGAGAGTAAGGCCCATGGTAGCATATCATAATTTTTGTAATACCTATATTATCAAAATAGAAAACATCAGAAATTTTTCCCCTTTTTAATAGAACTGTTGCCTTCACACTCATCTGTGAAAGAAAACTTAAATGAAAACCTAAACCAAGGCCAACATTTTTTTTTCATATAAAATTGTCAGTAACAGCATGGAAAAATTTCAGCTTATAGGCTGAAGGAAAAAAGCTGACAAATTTGCTTTTTAAAATTAAGCAACTCAGATTCCAGGATTTTTGTGCTTTCTATCTGCCAAGACACAGTACACTCATCTTCTTGTATAGGTTCATTTGTGCTAGCCACTCATGACAAAGAAATGTTAGTTATGTGAAGCAAGTAACTTGAAAGTAAAGAGACAACTCTGAATATGATAACTTGCTATGGAAACTTACCAGTTTGACCATTCACGAAGCTCCCTGGCAGTCCCAAGGCCAGAGACATTCACAGCTGGGACTGAAGCCCCTCCACCATGGATGGCTCCAGTGAGCTGAGGGGCTCCCACTGGATTCCTGCACACCCCACTCAGTCACACCAGGTTTCCTCACTGGCTCGACCCTACATTTCCCATGGCAGGGTCTAGATATCTCATTCCATAAAGCCCTTTATTCACAGCACAGTAACACCGAAACAGCCTGAGCTGGTGTCCCCGAGGGAAACCCCAAACAAAGGAACCCTATGGCCTTTGTCCCCTCACAATCTCCCTGCAGGAAAGTCTTGCTCTTGCTCCTGAGTCTTTGGCCCCTACCCATCTCTCTGTGTCTATCCACCTCACTGGTGTCACCGATCTTCATCTCCTTAGTTATCCAAAACATTGGCAGTTCCTGGCTCCTGCTGTGTTTCAGTGTGCATTCACCTGGCTGGCCTTATCCATCTTCACGTCCTTTGTTATCCCAAAGGCTGTCAGCTCACGACCCCTTGTCTGAGGCTCCCATGCAGAGCTCAATCCGCATTTCAATCTTGATCTCAACCTGCAGCTTATGAGTCCTGCTAACTGGACCAGATGTATTCCTCAATAAGTTTAACACAATAATAAGATTTTCATAGACTGAGATTCAGAAGTGAAATTCTCAATGATTTCTTATTAATTCTGTTCATTTCTTTAGTGAGTCACCCTCACATCTTCTCAAATGTATTACACTTGCAAGGCAAGAGGTTTTTGTCTTCATTAGCTCAAGTCGCTCCTAAGGGAAAAAAAAGCTGCTGTCATGAACCTGCAGAGACGTGATCAGATAAACCAACAGATGATTTCATGTATTCTGTTATTTATGCACCAGTAATATCACTTGTTCAAACTCCAATTTCAGTTACACTGACAAATACAAAGAGATTTCCTACAGATAAAAAAGGTTTCTTATGTTTTACACATACATAACTGAGAAAAATGTCTGGCCCAATAGAGAACTACAGATAAGTAAAGCATTTAAAACATTTAAAGACAAAAGGATATAAAAAGACACTAACACTTTAAAATCATTTCAGAGAATGGTTAAGGTGCAGTGTCCTAATCACAGTCTAATTAAGATATTAGTGGTCTTTCAGTCTTCTGACAAGCTTTCAAACAAAGCTGAACAGCAACAGGGTATACCAATATTTGCCCACTGGCTGGAAACACAAGAACTATCAGACTGAATGGCAATTGAAGGAGCTCTGGAAAGAGCATTTCTGTGCCTGGAGAAAGGGAAATGTAACATATAGCACAATATTATGAATACCACTGGGCAGGAGACATAATCAATACTTGTTTTCAATTTTTTTTTTTTTTATTTAGCTCAGATGCTAAGAAGAACTGCCCAGCTCTTCTTCCACAGTGGAAAAGAATGTACCTTCCATCCATAACACCCCTTGTTGCTATTCCAGTCTAGGTAACGATGAAACAGACATAAACTTTACAACGCCTGCAGGAAGAGTTAAACATAGAAGGAAAAAGATGTTTTATCCCAGTTGTATTTCTGTGTTGTCTTTTTCCACATTCCTGAAAAAAACACGCTGCAAGAAGCATTTTCCTTTCTTATGAAAATGCAGACTTCTTCAACAGTCTTCACTTTGGCAATAACAAGTCATTCTTCAGATGGGGTTTTCTAAAGGGCAGATATTTGCAATAACATCTGCTGCCTGCCTGTGCTAGCTGGAAATTCAGTTTGTGCACCCAATTTTATTCCCAACAGATTTTTTTTTAAATGGCACGTTAATCTAAGTGTTTGAAAAAGCTAAATCTCATATGACTCATACCTCTTCCTGTCAGCATAGATTAATAGTCATGTTTATCTACACAGCACATGCAGCACCATCAGTAGGAGATGGGCTTTCCCGGACTTGAAGACATAACACTAGACTGCCATCAGCCTTTTTGAATTATTCTTTCAGTACGAAAACACAAGAACAACTGGGCTGGAAGATGCAGGTCTGCTGGTCTACAACTTAGTCCTCAACTAGCTCACTCTGTGCTCCTCTTGGATCCAAATAAGGACAGATGATTCAGATCATATACACATAGAATCATAGAATGGTTTGGGTTGGAAGGCACCTTAAGGATTACCTACTTCCAGGGACACCTTTCACTAGACCAGGTTTCTCAGAGGCCCATCTGGCCTCACCTTGAACACTTCCAGGGATGAGATATCCATAACTTCTCTGGGCAACCTGTCCAAGCACCCCACCACCCTCACAATAAAGAATTTCTCCCTAGAATCTAATCTAAACCTATTATGTTTCAGTTTTAATCCATTCCCCTTTGTCCTGTCCCTACATGCTCTTGTAAAAAGTCTCTCTCCATCTTTCTTGTAGGCTCCCTTCAGGTACTGGATAGCCACAATTAGGTCACTCTAGACCCTTCTCCTTTCCAGGCTGAACAATTCCAATTCTCTTAGCCTTTCCTCACAGGAGAGGTGCTACTTCCCTCTGATCATCTTGGTGGTGTCCACTGGACTCACTCCAACAGGTCCATGTCCTTTTGCTGGAGTCTCCAGAGCTGGATGTAGCACTACAAGTTGGGTCAAAGCAGANTCAAAGCAGAGCAGAGGGACAGAATCCCCTCCCTCCCCTGCTGCCCACAGTGCTCTGGATGGAGCCCAGGACACGTTTGGCTCTCTGGGCTGTGAGTGCCCATGGCTGGGTCATGTCCAGCCTCTCACCCACCAGCAGCCCCAGGTCCTTCTGGGCAGGGCTGCTCTGATCTGTCCATCCCCAGCCTGTGCTGATACCAGGGGTTATCCTGAGGTGCAGCACCTTGCACTTGGTTTTGTTAAACCTCATGAGACTCCTGTGGGCCCACTCCTCCAGATTGTCCAGGCCCCTCTGGATGGCACCCCATCCTTCAGGAGTGTCAACCACACCACTCACCTCGGTGTCACCTGCAAATTTGCTGAGGGTGCACTCGATCCCTTCATTTATGTCTTAATGAAGATATTAAATAGCAGTGGTCCCAGCATGCACTCCTGAGGGACACCACTTGTCACTGATGCCCATTGAGACTCCGAGCCATTCATCACTATCTTCTGGATGCGACTGTCCAACTGCTTTCTTATCCATCTAACAGTCCACCCATCAAATCCATGTCTCTCTAATTTAGCGAGAAGGATGTTGGGGGGGACCATGTCAAAAACTTCAAAGAAGTGCAGATAAATCTGTAACCCTTCTTTTGTCTTTTGGTGTAGTCACCCAGTCATGGAAGGCCACTGGGTTGGTCAAGCAGGACTTAGTGAAGCCATGCTCACTGTCTCAAACCACCTCCCAGTCCTCCAAGGACAGCACAGCTTCTAGGAGGATCTGTTACATGATCTTCCCAGGCACACAGGTGAAGATGGAAGGTCAGTCATCCCCAGGGTCCACCTTTCAAACTTTTATAAAGATTGGTCCAATATTTGAGACTTCACCTGACTGCCATGACTTTTCAAATATCATGGTGAGTGGCTTGGCAACTGCATCAGCCAACTCCCTCACGACACTGAGTTCCCTAGACTGATGTACGTTCAGGATTTTCAGGTGGTCACAAACCTGATCTTTACTGACATTGGTGTTGTGGTTTAAGCCCAGATGGAAATTTAGTAGTATTCTGCCACTCGTTCAACTCCCCTCTCTCCCCTGCCAACCTGGTGGAAGGGAGAGAAGAATCAAAGTGAAGCTTGCAGGTTGAGATAACAACAGTTTAATAATGGAAAAGAAAGTAAAAAATAAAGTAATAACAAAAATAATAGTAATTATTGTAACAAGGGAAAAAAAAGTGATGTACAATGCAATTGCTCACCACTCACTGACCGATGCCAGATCCCCTTCCCTAAACCAGACTGACCCCTCTTCACAGTAATTCCCCCCAGTTTATATACCAGGCATGACATTCTATGGTGTGGAATATCCCTTTGGTCAGTTTGGGTCACCTGTTCCAGTTATGCTCCTTCCCAGTTTCTTTTGTGCACCACCTCAATGGCAGGGAAAAATGTCCTTGAATCAGCATAAACTCAACAAAAACCAAACATCAGTGTGCTATCAACACCATTCTCATTCCAAATCCGAAACACAGGACTGTAACAGCTACTGAAAGAAATTAAGGCTATCGTAGTTGAAACCAAGACAAGTGGGAAGCACTTTGCTTGCCCCATCCCCATAAGGGTTAGCAGCCCTCTAAGAGATAATTAGCAAAGTTTGATCTATGCAACAGGTCCTGGCAATTTGTAGGCATACAAAGGAAAAGCTATTCAGTTCACGAAGCTTGTTATGGTCTTTGGGAAAAAGGATTTGATACTGGGCATTTCTCCAGAAGCCTTTGGAGGGTCTTAAATCCTTCAGTAGAGGGGAAAACAACACAGCATTCAAAAAGAGCAATCCCTGTCTCACTGGCTGAAGAGGGGTTTTTAATTTCTTCTTTTAGGATAATACTCTGAATTTCACATCTTAAATGGAGACAGGTAAAGTTATACCTGTCTAACTATATCCCACAAAAAAGGCTGAACAGACAAGTATGCAGAAAGTTGGCATTGTACTGGACCCTGGATCCAAGTTAACTGTATAAAAACCAAATACTGCAACACTTAAGATTCTTTTTTGGAAATCTAGCCCCAGATTTACATGTAGAATTGTTGCTAATATGTTTTACTGTGTTTGCAAAATAAATTGCCCCACAGAAAGTTCTTCAGCACATTTTAGTTGTAGTGGTTAGTCCTCTTGGGACAGAAGTGGCCAGCAGCTGAAACACTTATTTGCCACTGTCCTTACTAAGTACAAAGACTCCACATTTAAACACACACACAACTTGAAAATACTGTGTAACTGTGAGGTAGCTATGACTAGAGCCTGGCATTTGCAGGCTAGTTGCTGTTCCCAATAACATGGATCTCTACCTCACAGAGTGGAAAGAACCCACAACTCTCCTTTACAGGCAGAAACCACCTTCCCTTACAGGTCCTGCTGCACTGGTACAGTATATACATTAGAAGATAGGTGGACAACAGCAGCCTAACAGAGTCTGAGGATGGGACACAAAGGCTCCAACTCCTGATGATTAAAAGCCAGGGGGACCTAGACATAGATTTTATCCCATGTACCAAACTGCAATCCAAATCCCAGGACAGTAATGACTGAGACCTGGAGGAGTCTCATTGCAGGATCAGTGGTGCTCAGCAGTGGTGCTCAGTATATGTCTACCAGTTTTGCAGAAAATACTCTTATTTTCAGTAAAATGTGAGCATTTTTTAGCAAGATAAAGATGATCCTTCTTAATTTCTAAATCTGTTGTAGGGACTACTCTGGAAAGAGACTCCTGAAGGGGCTCAGGCAACTATATGGAAAGAAAAAGAAATTAACATAAGGAACAACAAAATTTGATGGTCATCATAGAATCATAGAATGGTTTGGGTTGGAAAGGACCTCAAAGATCATCTAGCTCCAACACCCCAGCCATGCACAAAACACCTTCCACTAGACAAGGCTGCTCAAAAATGCTCATGAACCTGGTCTTCACTTATCATCTGATAAATTAGCTTTGAGATGTGATGTGACTGGTTTTGATTTGATTCTGGAGTTTACAGTAGTTGTGCCTGCCAAAGTGGTACAGTTCATAGCTACAACCCACTCACTGCTTTCACAGAAAGAGCTCTGGATGTGTGAATGCTCAAGGTGTGTTAGCTGTTAAAACCAGTTGCAGGTACTACCTTATTGAGTGCTTAAATTTTATAGATAAGGTCAGAACATTCTTGGTATTGCCACTACTCTTGCAATTTCCTATATTTTACCTTTTATCCCTTATTTCGTGGTACAATTTGGCCTACAATCACATCTCTAAGGGCACCATTTTATTATGTTCAGCATTTTCTTTATTTATCCTATACTTCTGAATGTGTATGCCAGTTAATAGGAACCATGCGCTGAACTTTCAGAACTATTCTGGGGAATGCATCCACTTCCATTTCCTGTCTATGCAACATAAAAAAACAGTCTGTAGACTTATACAAAACCCAAAAACCCCCAAAAACAACCCCTCCAAACCCTCCCCATCAAATTCATACACACAAATAAAAATAGAGAGATCATCATTAGACAGAAAACAGACTGGTTATAGGCAAGTTTTCACAATACCCCAATACCACAAAGCGCAATAAAAGACAATAAAGGAAAAATAACTTAATGTTCACAAAGAACTCTTTTCTACATACTTGTGAAATGGAGAATTTTGCAGCACTGAGAGCAAGAAAATGGACCACTTGAACACGTCAGTTGAGAAAAACCCAACTGAGAAAAGCTGGAGTGGAAGAAGTAGAGAGACTGGTCTGCACTGTAGCCATACAAAGCAGGTGGGATTTGTGTAGACACTTGAAGATAGTAGGACCACCAGGGTTAGGGGTGGAAGAACAAAGGAGCACAGGCAGAGTGGACTTGAAACAGTCACTTGTCCTGGGAAATGCAAAACAATACCTGAGACACAGAAACAGAGTGGCTAGTGATGATGTGGAAGAAAAATATAAAGAATTTGCTTTGAAAATTAAAAGCTGTTCTACAAACGGAAAGGGCATGAACAGCTAATGTATTTGCAGCAACCTGGATAATAGCTATGGAGATGTGTTATGCCTTTCAAACAGCATAGCGAGTGGTAAATGATATTAAATGATTATCTGCTGGTGAGATAGCATGAATAAAAACGTAGCTGCCTAACAAATATATTCATCAATACCTTAACTCTAACCTTAGCCACACAATGGTTAACCATACATCTTTGGAATGTGCCTCTGCTACCTACTCCCCTCACAAAAGCTTTGAAAATTCTTTACTTTATGGGGACACAGTAGAGATCAGCTAAAATGGCATGTGTGAATGAGAACAATTATTGAATATTTCTTAAAATAGAAGAAATAAATAATGCTTTTCTCTGAAGTTTCGTTTCAAGATGTTTGATATAGGCTACAGAAATATGTGCTAATTACACTGAATCAGCTGACAGAACTCACCACTCCAGCTCATTGAGGCCAAGGGGATTGGACCAGTTCAAGGAATACAGACCATCTACCCCTGCTGGCCTCCAGCTTGGTGACTCCCTAAGCCACTGACTGCATAAAGCCAGGGGACATGGTATGGAAAAGACCAATCTGTGCTTGCACTTATGCTCTCTAATAACTTGCAACTGATGGAGACCAGGAGACTTTTGTCTGATTCAGCGCAACTGTTCTCTAACTGGATGAAAATAAGATGATACAGTAAGGAAAACTTTAAATGGGACAACACATAAAATTCAGAAGTCCAATACAGAGCAAACTGTCCTTCAGTAGAACAGCTTTCTTGAAGTTTTACTTTCAAGGTTTACTGTCATTTTGTAATTCATAGACTTGGACTGAGAAAATGAGCACAAGCCTTTCTACAGACTGAAACTGATTATTTGCTTTCAGTGTTTAGGATTTAAAACTGTAAAGCAGAAACTGAACCACTACTAATGAAAATTTACTTTATGTTCGTTATATACAGGTAATCAATGGAAAAAAATCTGCGGCCTTTTTGCACTTCGCCTTGCTTGAGTTAGTATCTTACAAATCCTTTGAGCCTCTTCAATTGAAACTGAGCCAAGGTCCAGCATAATTTTGCAATGGCCACAGGTTGGCTGAAGAAGTACATTCCAATCCAGCTATTCAAAGATGGTATTTTTATTTTTACAGTTTAACTACAGGAAGTGTGCAGTGGCTTCCATGTTTTTAACCACATAGAGCTCATCTTGGTTGCAGTAGTAAGGATTGAGTAGGAGTATACACTATCTGATTGTCACTCTCTAAAACTATAGTTGGACAAAGCATTGTGTCTCTACTGTTAAGTTCTCTACAAAATTCAGTGTAAAATGTTATTGTTTAATTACTTATGGAAGGGAATTTGAGCCAAATAATCTTGAAATTAGTTGCTTTTATTACACGTGATTTTCCTGGGAAGATTCCCTCCAAAATTAAACGTCAGAAACACACAACACTTTATATGCTTTAAAAATAGACAGTGAACTAACAGCTCTGCAAAGAGTAGAGTTCAGAGATGACAAGCAACTGGTAATAATTGTTTTTTTTACTTCTCAGGGAAGTTATTTCTCTCCTCACAGTATTGAATACCATGCTTATTTTCAAGATGCACATTATGCTGCAAACAAAACATCATCTCTCTCGCCCTCAGCTTCCTGACTATTCAAAAGACAAAGCCAGAGCAACCAGGTAACCCAAACTATATGTAATATGTAAGAAAAGGGCAGTTATTTAGATGTTTATGCCTTTGTCACCATCAGCTTGATTAAGAAAACCTGGTCTGATGAGAAAAGTCAGGCACTGAAGTTCTAAATTGTAAAGAGATCCTTAGAAATTAACATAGCCTACTGTGATGGCCCGTGTTTTTTTATTTTCTCTTCATGTCTCATTCATATGTTTAACACTGCTCATTTCAATATAGGGTATGATTTAAACAAAAAAATTTACTTCAAGGTATGAAGTCAATGTTTACTATAGTATTACAAACTTTGGAAAAACTCAAATATTTGGGCTACAACTTCCCATCTCTGCTTCATATGCTTCATATGCTTTATAACTGGTACATCTGAAAAAAGATAGCTAAGTGTCTAAGAAGTGGGTAGAGAGCAGCTGAGGCTAGGTTAGGAAGCCCGCAGAAATCCATGCATAACTGAAATAGTTATGAACTTTAATTTTTTCTGCATGCAATTCCAAAAGTGTATTCATAAATTTTATTAGCAAAGTATGAAATATGCTTGCTCAGTACATCAGTAAACTCAATTAGAAAAATTGCAATAAATACAGCAGACACAATATATTCACGATGTGCTGCAAACCTCATTTAACTGGATCTGAGCGTACTTTTGCCAAAAAAGCACATTTCTTTTTCAGGAAGAATTTCGACACTGAAGGGGTGGTTAAGCATTTGAACGGGATGCCCATGAAGGTGGTGGATTTACCATTAAAGGAGATGTTCAAGAAATGACTGTCTGTGGTGCTTAGTGCTGTGGATTAGTTGACCAGGTGGTGTTTGGTCAAAGGTGGGACTCGATGACTTTGGAGGTCTTTTTCAACCTTAATGATTCTGTGATTCTTTTCTATGGTTCTACACATTTCCTTGGACTGGCAGCAATGCTCCAAGGTGGCCCCACAATCAGCTGCTAAAAAAGCTTCAACTGAATCTAATTCTGAAACTGTACCCTTAAAAGCATTTATTCCAGAACAGATTCAAAAATCCCAATTTTTTAGTCAACAAAAATTGACGTAATTTTAATTTTGAAAGTGTAAATATGGAAATGGTTCCTGGTTCACATAAATCATTTTATTGGAAATGGGCATCTATGAAAAGTGATTAATATGTGTCCTGGTTTCACCTAGGATGGACTTAATTTCTTCTCAGTAGCTGTTATAGTGCCGTGTTTTGGCTTTGTAATGAGAATGGTACTGATAACATGCTTATGTTTTGGTTTTTTCTAACTCATGTTTATCCTAAGTCAAGGACTGTTTTCCTGTCTCATGCTCTGCCAGTGAGGAAGTACACAAAAGAAACTGAAGGAAGCTTTAAACTTTGTCTAAATTCTGGATTTAGAATAGAATTCCATAGTGATTCAATCCCAAGGCAATGATTTGGTATGTTGGGTATACTGAAGCTTGCACAATGCCAGAAAAGAACCTGTGGCTTTATTGACAGTAGGGTCATAGGTGAAATTCACTAAATGCCACCAAGATTGGAATTCCCTTTCAAATTTAGTTGCACTATCCCAGATTACCTTTCTAATTTCAGTAGGCAAGATGCGCTAATCACCTTTCCTTCTAATTGCTGAGGCAGTAAATTGTATCCACAATTATCTTGGCTACAACCAAGAGCATAAGAGATACTGGTTTGTGCTGCATCTAGAGCATTCAACACAATTAGCAAGTGATTCTTTTCATCAATCCCTCCCCATTGACGTAATATATCTGATAATAGCAACTGATTAGTTCCTAATGCTGATAAGGAAGATCGTAATGGATGTTTCAATTGGTATGAATCACTTGTTAGTGGATTTATTTTGTTTTCTAGGACTTCAGTATTCATCTTATTTACTACTCCTCATCCTATCCCAGAATACCCAGTCACATCTCTCCTTGGTCATTTTGGAGAGGTGAGGATCTGTCCATGCAACCACGCTGACCACCCTGCATAGGATGTAGACAGGAATGGTGAGTAGGCAGGTTTAACTGCAGAAATATTAATCTGCACTGATAATTCCACTTGTTTGAGAGACCATGAAGGGCTAAATAGTGCTTGTTGCTGATCTGTATATTTGATGGCATAGGGTCCAATTTTAGAAATTTGTGGGAATACGGTTTCAATACTCTTATTGCGGGTCTCAGAGGTAGTGGAATGGATTGTGTAGACTATGATAGTCTTTGTTGTGCCAATATACATTGTGCCAATATACATTTATCCCAGGTAACTTGAGCATGTATTTCCATGTGCATACTACTTGCCTTTTTACATTTTGTTTTAATGCAACACTTACTGAACAGCAACTAGTCTTATCAGTCTTAGGAATAATTTCCCTCCAGTTACTGCCCTGATTTCTCTGAACAGGGAATGCTCTCTGAACCACAAGAATTAGACCCTGGATAGTGCTGCTAGACTCTCTCTGAATTGCATCTCTTAGAATGCCTAATGTGAGACTTGATTATACAGCTCTCCCCATCTGTGAGTCTTGGGTAGATGATCAGGGGGCTCTGGTTCCAGGGAATTATTTGTCTGATCTTGTGACAAGTATTTTTGGTTTCACTAGATGTATTATCCCATGCCATCTCTCACCCATGATTTATGTTGCCATCACAGGGATATCTCTGCTGTGGGGCTTCTCCCTGATCTCTAACAACCTCTGTTATAACCAACAGAGCATTGACATTAGTGTTATCTCAATTTCATCTCATTTTCCAATGAGATAATGTTTGAGGATGGCAGGGGCTCCCTTAATTAATGGTTTTAGTATGTCATCATTCACTGACTGAAATAGGAACATTAATAGTGTTATCCTTGTGCATGGGCTGGATACAGGCAGCTTTTGTAATAGCTGTGGAGAGCTCATTCATGGATCTAATGGATATTAGAGGCTCTTCTCTCTCCAACACATCCACTCAGCCCAATATACCACTTTGCTTGTTATCGAGTGGTGAGAACCTTGGGATTTGGGTTCAGAATTTAAAAAGATACCAGTACCCCAAAATCCATTGGCTTCATCACCATTTAGTAAAATTCTATTTTCTCTGATTAGACACACTCACCATAAACATTCAGTCTCATTTTCACATGGCTTACAGTCAAGGTGTTCTTACCACCTGAATAGAATTGATGGGATCATTTTACAGGTGTGATTTCCTGCTCCACCCAGCAGTCCAGTTGCTACTTCTGTTTTTATAATGGGTCTGGCTTCATACTCAGGGGGATTTGGAAGGTGCATTCCATTCTATACCATCTGGGTTCTTACAATCTTCATTATTGTTATCATCACATGGTACTTTTCACTTTAGGGACCCACATGGCAATTAAAGAACATGTGCCATAAAAAGTACACAACAGGCTTAGAAAGTGTGAGATGCTTATGCTGACAAAGCTTAAATGCTAAATGATAAGTGGCAGAGTACAACTGATAAGCACAGACGTATGCCTAACTGAATTATCCTTCCAAACCTATGATAATCACTAGAGAGAAAATGAGAAGTACATGGTATATTTTCAAATGTTACCATTTTTTACTTTTAGGGAAAGAATTCAAATTTAGCCTCAGCAAATATGCTTGCAAATATGTTCTTAACTATTCATTAGCTGCAAACATTAGCTGAAAACTACGTCCTCTTCAATTTAAGATTATTAGACAACAGTCTATCCAGATTGCTTCATAAAAGTGCATCTCTCCATTGAAAACATGTAAGAAACAAAGATTACTAAGGCCATGTGTCACAAACTGCACTGAAGTCAGATACTTAAAGGAGCTAGAGTGAATACTCCTAATTCTGCAGTATTTTTATTTACTTACTTCTGTGTATTGAGCACTCTGGTCTACTGCAATGCTCAGCTGGAGCCTGGGCAAGGGGAGCAATTTTTAGTCAATAGTAGAGACTCCAGGGGAGGAGTACAACCATCTTTCTGCAGAAGTGACCTCTCCACACCCTTGCAAAAAGGCTTGTGGCAGAGAAGTCAGCCACTGCCAAACTCACACAAATCTGACAGGATACAACCAAAAGGAACCATATACTGACCCTGTGACAGGAGGCACGTCCCAGTCCATATGGTTCTTTGAAGTCATATATGGCATCCTGAGATACTACTATAATATTATTTTCAGTTCAAAGTGCCCAAAGGAATGAGGGCTGTTTTGCATCTTGTCAGAGCGCTGTCAGCATAACAGGGAGCTGAAGAGCATGTGCTGAATGCCCAAGGGTATAACACGAGAGCACACGAGTGTCTAAAGATTCAGTGACGGTGGCTAGAGGCAATTTCCATCCTGCCTACTGCCTACAGCCCTGGTGCATGCTACCCCTTTAGCTGTGTCTAGGCCAGTGGGATAGGTTAGTGGGCAGACAGGACAGTCAAAGACTGGTTGGCACAGTGATAACTGTAATGAGTTGCTTTCTACTGACTAAGCAATGGGGAACATAAATAGTCCAGTGTTGTTTTGCTCCTTGACAGTTTTGTTTTACAATATACAGTCAATATCCATGCCAAAGCATCAAATCTAGCAGAAAGCTCTCTTTTTCTTGTAAGGAAATTATTATTTCTGTAGTCATTATTTACTGCCATGGAGGCATGCTGCTTCTGTAAAAAGGCCAGTGTCCCAGCTACTCTCTCGACAAACTGCAACTCCAAGACTAGGAAACAGCTGTAACTGTGTACAAAGTTCAACATCTCACCTTTTTTAAGCCTTTGGCTCGCACATTGGAAGTTGCACAAACTTACACCCCTCACTACGTATCAGAAGAGTAATAACACTGCTTGCAATCTCTAAAGATCAAAGTTAAAATTGAGTGTTGGTAAAAGTTACGCAGTATTGGCAATATGCCAGATTGCACATGTGCACCTTAAACAGATTTATCTGGAGGACAGTTTCATAATTTATGAAACTATTGTACTGAAATTCAGTTACTCACCTCAGGATACCTTGGTTGGATCACTGGCATATCTATCAGCTTTTTAATGTATTTTTTTAAATTATAGGTTCATATTACATGAATTGGTTCATGCTATATGACTCACTTAAAATAAAAGAGGTTCCTTTTGAATTTTATTTTTTTTTCTTTATGGACAATCCTAATTGATTTTGATTCTGTGGATGATTTAGCTTCAACTTTAATAGTGTAGAAGAGAAACATGGAACAAAACTGTGTAAGACCAATTTACTACAAACCAAAAAATAATTTTTAAAAGTCCTCCTTTGGAAATAAAGATATTCTAGTCATTATTCTTTCTCCTCCAGTGTTAGCTCACTATTATTTGGGAATAAGATGACAAAACTGAAGCTTTAATTCTTTTTCACATTGTCAAGCAGCAAAGTTAAATTTATGTTTATCAGAAGGGCCACAAGATATACTCTGCTGGTAAGATAACACTGACTGAATTACTAGAATTTTTGGTTCTTTCAAATTTTTTCAGCACTTAGTTTTCCAATCCTATCACTCTTATTAAAATATATTGTTGCAACTGTTAGAGTAATATCTTAATTTATTAAGCCCTATTAAATAAGTTTATTATACATTATTACTTTAGGAAGATAAAATGAGGCATATCTGAAAATAGCAATATCATTCTGCTGCAAAATTCAAGGAGGAGTGGAGATTTGCAGCAATTTGAGGAGGACAAAACAAGCCTAGGGCTCGTAAAAGGGAAGTAATTGGAAAACTGTGATATTGCTCAGGCTTCTTGATGAGGCCCTCTTATACAGAAACAAGTGATTTTTCTTTTAAAAACCTAAAGTCAGTTCTTGCCTCCTTATCCTGCTGTTAGTCCACCCTCTCTAACTAAGGAAAGAAATGCCAAAGACAAATTCATTCCTAGCTGAAACCTTGATGGGATGCAGACTTAGGTAATAAAACTCAGTTATAGGAATATGAACAGGTAACAGATTGACCGGATACGCCTTTTTGGTCTTGGGTTGTTTTTTGGGTTTTTGGGCACGGGGCTGTTAGGTGAGGTTTTGGAGTTTTTCCTATTTCTTGGTTGTTTTTTGCTTCTTTTGTTTGGTTGTTTTTTTGTTGTTTTTTGCAATGTAGCTGATCATCCAGTCAGAGCAATATTATTGTAAAAAGTAGATTTCAATTTCACAAAAAATCTGTGAGGGAGATTTATACTTACGTTTTTTCAATTTAAAACACTAACAATCAATGAAAGAAGAAGAGTGCTGTTTATGAAATCATGCAGTATATCAGGGAATCAAAGGCACTCACATAAAGTTCATTCACCTAGGGACAGAAAACTGAAATTCTAGAGAACTGAGGTTATGTATTTGTGCACAATCTATTGACAGGCTTATAAAAGTCAGTGAGACTGAAAAATAACAACTTCAATCACTGCCCTTTTATGGGGTACATCAGAAAAGACAGTTCAATATTAAGAGGTGGATTGTAGCAAAAACTGAATCTTTGACTGACCTGAACTCCCCACTAAGCCACAGCAGAGAGAGACCCAAGATTCATGATGGAGAACAAAATTATCACAAACTCTTCAGTCTGTCCTGGGTCCATGGAGGAATGACCCAAGAGTCCTCCCCATGCAAGTACCACCCTGCTCTAACAGGCTTTCACCCTGCGGCCACCAAAGTGTGAAAGCAAGCTCCAGCTGTGAGGGGACCCAGCAGTCCCACACCAGTGCATGTTCCACAGCCAGTGTTACTACAAACTAGCATATTTACAATGCTTGACTGTTTCTACAAATACAAGCACTGGGAAAATTCCTTGGCATACAAGGTAGACAAGTAACAGCTCTGCTCATGGATACGTGTCTTTCTTAGTTGTATCAGCTCATTTGTCAGACTTTATTGCACACAGAAATTCCACTTTTTGACTTCCTGCTGTGCTTAAAGACTTTTAATACAAAGCTACAGCCACATGCCACAGGGTTTCATTCAGTAAACATGGTAGAAGATCCTCTAATTCTAGTTAAATATTGAACAAGGGATGACTCAGAAATTTTCCCATGAATGCTTGTAAAATAATCCTGGAATAGGCTCCTTTAGACTACAAATATTTGATCAGCACGTCTCACACTCCTTTTATCTGGAACAAACTGATTTGTCCTACCAGTTCTTTGGCCACTGATGTGATCAACAGAATATCATTTCTTTTGGTGCAAAAGACATGTAAATGATAGCAAAGCATGCCCATCACATTGTCTTTTCATAGGAATAGAAAGATGCCTACAAAGTTTGATACATTAGGGAGAACCACTACCCTGCATGAGACACCACTGCCATCTCAAGGCGCTGCCAAAAATTCTCCAGCAGCCTTTAAAAAGGGGTCTGATAGTGGTTGTTCAGAGTGAATGCATAGTGACTGTGTAGGCAAAAAGTACCACGTGTCAACACAACCTGGATGAACCAAATGTTAGTTCCAGACCACTACATTATTGGTACACACTAATGGTAAAAGACATTCCATTATTGCTCTGTGCTTTCTTCCCTACATAATCATACTTTCTTCGCATGCTATCTTTCCTTCCTTCCTAAAGATTATTTCTGTATCTTACAAATATAGAAAATCTTATTAAAATGTTCTTATATATAATAATCATATAAATATAACATCTTATAAATAATGTTTTCCTCCTGTTTTTGCCAGGAAGAACATTCCCTTCTTTCTAGCAGTAATTGTCAATTAAGTAATTAACTAAGGCTCAGCATGGCTGTGTCTGAATACTAAGTTCTCTATGCTTTGTATGAAACACTGACTACTAGAGAATTTGATTAGTTCAAAACCTGTTTGCTAACAGCATGACAAAAAGTAGGAAAAATTATTTCAGTTTATATGTAGACATTAGAAAGAAAATTACATTTTATGATTTTATAACCAGAATTCCCTATATTACAAGATAAAATGCAAGTACATTCATCATTTATTAATACACATTAAAATGAATTGAACACTGATGGGTTGGAAAAACAGAGCAAAGGTCTGTTTGCTTCATCTAAGTGATACATTAAATAAACTAAAGCAGACAAAACAAATAGTCTGGCAAAATGCTGACAGTGGGTCTAGAATTAACTGCAACTGCAAATACGGGGAGTCTTTGTTAGCAGTGAATCACTAATAAAAATAACTTTCTGTTAATGATAAAAAGAAGACCAGTTTAGAGAAAAGTGAAAATTGATCTGACATTAAATGTTGTGAAAAAACCAGCTACTATGAGTCTCCCATCCCTCTCTAGAAGCCATTGAGGCAGCATTACACTTCTGGGGAAAAAAGGATACACAAATGAATTTATCAAAAAAATTATCTGGAAGCTTAACAAAGATATATGAATACAGCCAGAATTAAGTAAATTTCTGAGGACAGAGTATAATAAAGTACGTAATATGAGTCTTTCCAGTATAAGCTTCTGAATCCAGAAGATTGTTTAAAATTCTGCCCAGTCATCCAGAAGACTATTTTTCCCAGAAAAATTACAAAATAAATCTAGGTAAGTTGCCAGAAACTGAGTCCAGAGGTTGAGTTTCTCAGTTTACTGACAGAAGGAACTCTTGTTAGAAATAAGGACAGTAAAATACGTTTTTTTCTGTAAAATACCTTTACAGAAAAGAACCCAAAACTGCTCAGTGCAGTTGGAGGTGAGGGAAAGACAAAGGAATTAATAAAACAATATGGGAAAAGGAATCAGTGATTTGTTACGGAGGAGATTTGGTGCCCACAGCACCCACAGTATGCCAGCTACTAC
>WBMZ01004490.1:0-19025 GCA_013400975.1 Atrichornis clamosus | reverse complement strand
CCAGACCAGCCTCAGAGTGAGTAGGAAGCAAGTGCCATGAGCACTGCTAGCAGATAAATCCCTGGAAGGCAGACCTGTCCTCCCCATCCTCATGGATACTCCACCATACTGGCTCCACCTGACGCCGACCTAGTGCTGGGTAGGCACCAGACCCAGCCTGGTTTCCCCTGGAAAAGGTTCCACAAGTGACTGCCTGAGCTGGGACCATGCACTGCTCCTTCCTGGGACTTCCCAGCTCAGAGCCTCACAGGGAAAGGCACCCATGAGGGGTGGGGGGAACAGTATCCTCACAGCTGGAGTCAGTGAGCAGCATCCTAGAGACACTGTCCCCTCCACAGGCCACAAGTCCCCACGGGTGGAAGGGCACACAGGGCACCTCTGGGGGCTCCAGGGCTGCAGGACAGGCACAGGAGGGGCTCACAGGGGTTACTCCAGCTGGGGCCCTGGTGCTGCCCTGGGGCCTGGCCTGGGGGAGCACAGGGCAGAGCCAGGCGTGGGGTTGGTGCAGGTTAGGGCTGGACGCTGGTGGGGGTGGCAGGGGAGAAGGAGCAGAGGAAGAGCTGGCCCAGCCTGGCAGGAAAGCTGTGCCCCTCTGGGCTGTGCTGGGGAGCTCACCTGTGGTGGAAGCTGTACTTGGAGCTCTTGGAGTGAGAGATGCTCTTGCAGCCCAGGCTTGGGCAGCCCCCATGAGCAGAGGAGGCTGGTTCCTTTGGCCCTACACCCAGAGGAGAGGAACAGGAGAGAGACTGTCATGGCTGCAAGCCCAGGCAGAGCCAGGGATCTGGGCTCCCTGCCCATGCCAAACAGGGAGGACTTTTCCAACTGACAAATCCATGGAACAGCCTTTCCTCCCTGCCCCTCCTCAGCCAGCACCTGCCCTCCCATTTCTGTGCACAGGCAGGTGACAGTGACAGTGGGGTCTGGCGTGCTTGTGCCCTGCGAGGAGGAACTGACACGGGTGCAGCACTTACTGAGAGGAGGCTGCAATGGGTGTCCAGTTTTTGAGCACCAGCCCATGGGATGGATGTCTGGATGATCCGCATCAATCCAGAAATCATACACATGGCTCCAGCCATCAAAATGGATCTGGGGAAGCAAGTAGAGAGGTCACCCTTCAAATCTCAGAGCACCTCCTTGAGGAGCTCTGGAGCCCTCCAAGTTGAGAGCAAGCAGCAGGGTAGAGTTGAAGTGCAGCACAAGGCTCTCCTCCACCCCTGGAACCAGGCACTGGGATGTGCCAACCTCTGCACAGTCTGCTTCCACAGACCACTCCCAGTGAGCTGGGGAGGACAGGAGTGAGCCAGCACAGTGCCTTGACACAGGCTCAGTGCTGATGCTCCAGCACCCACCTTTATCCTGTGATCTTCCACGTCCTCCACACTGGCCACTCGGATGAAGGCAGGAGTCCTCCTGTCCACTGCCTCCAGCTTCATGTTGACCAGGAAGCCATGGGGTGGGCGCTGGAAGAGCCCAGGTCAGGGGGAGCAGGACCCTGCCTCAGGCTCCCCCGCCCCTCGGCAGCTTTCCCAGCAGCGTATGCTCCTCTAGCCCAGCTCCCAGCCCTGGCCTGGCTGGGCAAGAGCCATCCCAGCTCACAGTGGCAACAGGAGAGAGCGGGAACAGGTTCTCGGCATCTGAGCTGTCTGTAACAAGATGTGCCCCAGGGAAGAAGGTCTCTAAGAGACACATTTCGGGGATCTATATTGCAACCACACTTGGCCGGACACAGCTGCTGGTGGTGCAGTTGGAGACAAAAACTCATCAAGCAAACCTAAGTTACTTCCCATCAGTCAGCTCCTGTCTAGCCGAGGGGATGGTCATATTCCTCATTTTTCCCAGTTTTGAACTATTTGCCCAGGATAGCCCTGACTTCTGAACCCTGAGTGTAGATCCAAAGCCCAGGCCTGTGGCAGGAGAATATGGAACATCACTGGACTTGTCATAAAAGCAAAGACCCGACAATGAAGCAAATCCAAATTCTGCCCTGGTGGGGTGGAGCAGAACATGTGGCACTCACCACTTTAAAGGCCCAAGCTGGGACAGCAGATGCTCCAGTTTCCTTCAAGTACTTTTCCCAGGTGAAGTTGTCAGGGTCAGGATAATCTGGAAGGGGGAAGATGCAGAAAATGAGACATGCCTATAGGAAGACAGAAAGTATCCCAGAATGTCCCACTGCCTTCAAGGGCCAACCAAGTCTGTGCCAGGCACACAGGAACCCGAGAGACACCAAGAAGTGCTGCTATTTTCCATGGACCGTGAAACCTATAGTACAAGTTAGCAGAAACAGCTGGGTGTGCACAGAGAGCTTGGGTCCTCCTCGTGTCTCCGAGTGGAGACTTGGCCCACCACAAGCACCATGCTGCACCTGAACACATATACAGGAGCCTTGGCAGGGGGGTTATGCCCCCAGGACCCCCACGCCGCTCTGGGAAGCCTGTTCCCAAGGGGATGCACTCCCAGGCCACTGACTCACCTTGAGGAGGTGTGAGGGGTTTGCCATGCTCATGACACCATCCAACTGGGTGGATGTATGGACTGCTGGGGTCACACCTAGAAAACACACCCAAGCTCTTACACAGGGCCCTCTGTGGGTGTCTCCCCACCACTGGCCCCCTGGAGCCTCTGTGCACTTACCAGTAGTCGTAGGTATCATCCCAGTTGTCAAAGTGCACCAGGAAGCGATTGTCCACCACGTCAGTCACTGTGGCAACACAGATCAGGGAGGGGTTCATGCGGTCCACAGCTTCGAGCTTCATGCCCACTTTGAAGCCCGGGGAAGCCTCGTGCTGGCAGGAGAGAGAGGCAGGGCTTTTTCAGAGCTGCAGCCCCAGCTCCTTCCTCACCACTTCCCTTGCCTGCTGCAAGGAGGCACCTGCCCCAGCCCTCCCAAAAGCAGACCCTCTCTGGCCTCTGGACAGGCCCAGGACCACTCAGGCTTCCAAAAGGGCAGTGCCCTGCTGTGCATGCAAGGAGAGAGGCAGAGGGTAAGTAACTCAGCTTGGCCACACAAAGAAAGAGGAAAAGTGATCTTCAGACACTCAGAATCTTCTATAAAGCAGTACATTCCAGGAGAAAAAAATGCCTCCAACTGACACGAGTTCCAATTTTGTCCCCAAACTCTTGTTTGTGGTCACAGTCCTCCAGTGTCAGCAGTGACCAATGCCCCAGGCATGGCAGGAGGAGCTGGGATGGGGCCCTTCTCCCTTCCTTGCCTTTATTTATTGGACCCAGAACCTGTACAAAATGCTGCATCACACACTGGTGGGATTGTTGCAGCAACAAACAGCAGAGTTTAGACAAAATAAATAACTTAGAGAGGCTGATTTATCAGTAGGTTGAGTTTCCTCTGCAAGTGACAAAGAAACAATCAGCATTTTGCACTCAGCTACATTCCCACTTTCCTTACTCAAGCTTCCATGCAAGAAAAATAGGCAGACACAGAAACAATGAAGACACAAAACAGAGACAAAAGAATTATACTTATGAAACATTGATTTTTTTTTTAGCTAAATAATTTTTGAATAGTGGTTACTTCTCCTCACCAGTACTTCTGTAACAGATTGAATTGTCCAAGAGATTGACCCTCATGAAACAGAATCAGACCAGCACAAATTCTGGGCACACCAAACTAGTGTCCAAGCTACAGATCCTGAGCAGCAAAGTGTGCCACACGCTTGTGGCCCTTAAGCACTGTGGACTTGAGAGGTGTGGGGTGAACAAAGCAAAGCCCAGTGCTGGTGGAGGCATTGTGCTCAGCTGGAGGGGAAAAGCCACACCTGAACCTGCAGGCTCTGGCAGGAAGGAGATGCTGCTACTTACAGTGTTTCGGACCATGAAGAGGTGCTTAGGAGCTGCCTGAGCCTTTGTTAACTTCAGGTAGTTTGTCCAGCTGAATTCTTCTTCCTTATAACCTACAACCCCTCAGGAAGAGAAATGAGAGCTGTGAGTTCACAGCTGGGAGGTTGTGAGGGTGAGCCTGGCCATCTTGATCTGCTGTCACCTGCCAGGCATATCCTGCTGTGGCCAGACAGGATCTACAGCAGCCCTGGGATGCCCAAAGCCCGTGGTTAGGTCCAATGGGTGGTTTTGAAGGGGTGTTAGGAAATGTGAGCAGTGGAGTGGAAATTCAGAGTGCAGCTCCTCCTCCAGTCCTGCCTGCCCTGGGGCACAGCTGGTGGCTCCAGCCTGGCACTGGGACACCCTGAGCAACAGGGCTTTGCCCCAAAATCTGAGCAAGCAGAAACGGGTGCCTGAAAGGTTGTCCTCTGGAAGTCCCCCCAGTACAGCAGCATCCCTCCCTGGTCCCATGGAGCCACCCTGACCCCACCTCAAGCTCTATGTTTGGCCCACCCTTCATCCCCCTCCTTTAGCAGGACCCACCCCCTGAGATAAGTCCTTACCTTTGGGGGGCTGGAGTTTGTGCCCCGTCTCCTCAAACCAGCCAGCTGGGTGGATGTCAGGGGAGTCAGCATTCAGCCAGAAGTCATGGCACTCGGAGTAGCCGTCGAAGTGGAGACGCATCCGGTAGCCACACACCTACCAGCAGGGAGGGGGGACAAGGAAAGGGCCATGGAAACCTGCTGCTGTCCCTGGATGAGCATCACACACCCCTCCCCTCCCACACACCATCTCAGCATGTAGCGCTTCGGGAAGCCAAGAGTCAGGCACAGGCCAGTGCCCAAACTGGGAGGCACAAGCCAGTCCTAAAGAGTGTCCAGCATGGAACAAGGTCAGTGCAAGGCCACCACAAGCGAGCCCAAAGAAGGGATGTTCAGGCTGGTGAATGAAATGCCTTGGTGGGGCATCTTGCTTGATCCAGGACATGCAAAGACTCCCTTTTCTGCACCCCAGGAAGATGCTGGTGCAGGGATTTTGGCTAAATGCCACACTGGCTGCCTGAGGAGCTTTGTGAGGCAAGGCTGGTTGGGCTGCCACGTGGCTGAGTGGACAGTGGATCTCCACGTACACAAGGAAGAGCAGTGGGATGCCTCCACACCCTCCATCTCAAGGGCTCAGACCTGACATAGGGACACCAGCTTGAAGATAAGCTGTTGCCATCACCACAGTCCCCTGCCCCAGAGCCTCCAGCTGCGTGGGAGCCAGGAGGAGCCAAGGAACACAGGAACTGGAGGCTCCTTACCTCAGCCACTGTCAGGATGAAGTACATGGATGGGTGCTGAGGGTCGATCCCCTCCAGCTTCATCCCCACTTTGAAGCCATTCTTGTGCTGGGAAGCTACTTGGTACTGGAAATAAAAATTAAACTACAATGTAAAAACCAACAGAAGGAGTTTCATCTAGAACCAGCCAGGGGAGCAACTACCAGGCAATGGGAGCTGCTGGGACCAGGAGACTGTGGGTCACAGGCTATGCTGTCATCCAAGTTTTAACTTTTTCCCCATAGAATAAAACATTGTTCCACCTCCTTATGGATTTTCATCTCTCACTATTGGCAGGGCAAGGTGTCCCTGGGATCAAAACTGCAGCTGGGGGAGTGGGGCACAAGCCTGGTTTGTCTGCACCCTTGCAGGGATGCCTGAGAGCAGGGATGCAGCACAGCCTCAGGAGAGCCCACCTGGCTTCCAGGAAGGGCTGGAAAGGCTCCACCACCCTGCCAGAGTCACAGCCGTGTCCTAGACAAAGGTGCTTGGGATGGGGGACAGCACCCTGCTGGGGAGTGGGACTCTGGGCAAATCAAAACTGGAGGCTGCCTGGTCACCTCCAGGTGACAACAGGAGCTTGGCTATTGCTCAGAGTCCCACAAAACAGGGCAGCAAGGAAGAGAGGAGGAGAAGGGGTGGGAAAAAAAAAGGGAAAGAAAAGAGAAGATGAAAGAGGGAAAAAGACAGGAAAATCCCAACTCACATCCTGGAAGAGATCTAAAGGGGCAGCGACAGCTTTCTGCTCCTCCAAGTAGGACGCCCAAGACCAGCCTTCTTTCTTCTCTTCACTGGCACCTGAGCGCAGCACAAACGCACACAAACGCTGCTGAGGGGCCGCTCCAGCCCCGCCCCGCTGCCTCGGGGCCGTCCCGCTCTCACACACGGCCCTGCATCCCTGCAAAGCTCAGCACCATCCTACTAGAGCCCTTCTCCAGCAAACCTGGCCAGCTGCGCCAGGAGGGGCAGAGCCAGGGGCCCCCATGACCCAAATGTCCTGCACCATGTCCTAGTAAGGCACCTGGTCTATGGAAGGTGTCCCTGCCTGTGGCAGGGGGTGGAATGAGATGGGCTTTGAGGTCTCTCCCAAAGAGTCTGGGCTTCTAAGGAGCATGAGGGACAAGCCATCCTGGGCAAACCACCCTGCAACGAGACCCTCCTCCAGCCAGTACATCTGATATGTCCACACATGATGGATTTGGGGCAGCCAGCAGGATCCATACAGAGGTCTGGGAACCATTCCCAGCTACAAGGGGCTCCCGGACAGTCAAACCAGCAGCAGGTTCACATCCCAGCTCTGCCATCCTCTGCTCTGAGACAGCCACCTGAGCACCCCATGGCACACCGGGGCCACCCTGATGCCCTAGAGGTGCTTTTGTGTGTGTGATAAAGAAGACAGCATTGTCTCTTCATAGGCAGGAGGCGATCCTTCATGCCTTTGAGAAGGCCACAAAGGCCATGCCCGAGGCATATGAGACACAACCCAAGTTTCTTGCTCTCCAGCCACTTTGTCTCCCTAGTTTGCAGCACCTGCAGGGACTCCAGGAGTGCTGTGCCTGTTCTAGCACTGAGGAATTCACAGCTACAGGTCAGCCATAGCAAACAGCCTCGGGTAGGGCAGGCCACAAATGCAGGGGAAAAACAGACCAACTCCTTCCTCCCTTCGGCTTAGGGGAAGAGGAGATGGAAAAAAATAGAAACTTAGGGAAGAAATTAAAGCTGAGCTTCAGTGAGCAAGGTACTAACCTTGCTTTGCTGACACTTCAGAGTGACAAACACCTTTACTATTCATTAGGACATGGAAAAAGGGCCAGGCATGGCTGGGGAATCTGTGAGTACAAGCTCTGCACTTTTGGAGAATGACAAATTCATTGGGAGTCAGAGCATACACTGACAATGCTGCACTGAGGCATCCAGGTGTGAATTTTGTTTGCTGATGTACTTCTAAAGTAAGAGAAAATAAAATGCTGAAATAACAAAGCTCATCACTGCCTACTTGTATGCAGCAGGGAAGGTTACATGCTCAGGGCTCAGAGTGAGAAGCAGGTATGAGATTTGAGATTCCTTTTTAACAGTGGTTAATTCCATGTCACATCAGGGGTTAATGACACCTGGCCCCTGCCACTGGCCACACACCTGGCTATGGAGAGGAGTATAAAGCTGGAACAGTTTAATTTTAAAATTATTTTGAGTATGGCCTTCACTACTCAAAGACAAAAGGTTTCCCATAAATGTTTATTTTCAGTATTTCCCAAAGTTTTCCTTCACACTGCAGGGAAAAAACCAACCAAGCAAACACTGCCTCCCTCAGCTTGTCTCCTTTCCCTCCACGTCGACAGCTCTGCTTTTGAGATCTCTGACACAACCCAGGAACAGATCCCACGGGATAAAACAACCCCAAATCCCACGGATTCAGTGGCACCAGACCTACAGGAGCAGCTCCCAACCTTGTGAGCTCCTGAGGAACATGAGGGACGTTCCCCATAAGCCCATCCCAAGGGAGAGCAAAGCCACACATGGTGCAGATCCTGTCATTGCTCGGGGCGGTGTCCCTGGGAGCAAACACGGTATCCACGAGCCAGTAACAAACTGAGCTCCCGAAGGGAGGGACAGAAGGCACTGTCCAGCACGGGCCAGTGCCGTGTCCATAGGGGTGCCCCCTTCCCATGGAGAGAAAGAGAGGAAAGGAGAGAAATGGAAAGAGACAGAAAGAGCAGGATCAAGCAAGCAGAGGAGCTCACAAGCCTTCAGGACTGTGTGTCAGTGCATTACAGTGGGTGTTTGACCCTGCAGGAGCACCAAAAGGGTCCAGCCCTGCATTGGGACCCCCAGCCCTGGGGGGGAGTGCTCACCCCACTGCCCACCCCACCCTCCGTACCGTGCTGGCTCCCATTCCATGCCTCAGCCTCCAGATTGCTCATGGCAGAGTCTTCCACAGAGCTTTTCCTCTCTTCCTGCTTTTCATCCTAGACATGAGAGCAGACAAAACAGAACCCAGGTCTGCACAGAGGTTTTGGCTGTGTGTTGTACCCTCACACTGATGCCAAGGGCCACACTGCCTCCACCATGTCCATGATTTGACCAATGCTTGGCCCAGAAATGGGCTGCCAGGGAATCTGATGATGGGAGCATGTGAGGACTTTGGTGCTGAGTGGTAACAATCACACCTGGATTGGACCTGCTACAGTCACAGCTGGCAAGCAGAGCTTCCTTGCCTTGTCAAAGTGTCTACCTTCCCCAGGACACCCAGCACACAGACAGACACTCCCCTACCTCAACCCTTACTTTGGTGACCCAGACTCAAGATAGCAGCTGAGAGTGCTCAATACCTACAGCCCAGCCTGGACAGTCTGACACTGCCCAGCCCACAGCTCTCACGTGCCAAACCATCTCTCCTAGCCAGCCCGGTGCTAGGAGCCCTCATGCTCCATACATTCAAGTCTTTTTGGCATTTTGGACATGTTCCCCTTGACCTCCAGCCGACACAGCCCTGAGCAGCATGATGAGAACTGTGCACACAGGGCTGGCCCACGGCCCCTGGGACATTGGCTTGGCTGCACACACACCCTCCCTGCCCTCGTCCTACCATTTGCTCAGATTCATATTCTTCCTCCGAGGGGCTCTGATAGTCCTTCCTCTTCCGTTTCTTCACAGGCTTGAGGATTTCAGTAGCATTGGTGCTGCTGGCAGAGTTCTCCACGATGACAGACCTGCACAGACGAAGGGAGGGTAAAGCACTGCAGCCAGTGCAGCCGGTGACACTGCCTGGGGTGGCAGTACGGGAGGGGCTGCTGGAGAGTCACTGTCCCTGCTTTTCTTATTCACACATGCCCCCATCCCTCCCGAGGGATGTATGCACACAAGTTGCCAAGAGTTAGAGCCAGGGACAGGCCAGAGTCACCCTCACACACTTGGGTGTCAGGAACAGAAACCCAGGGATGCATCAAAAGGGATTTAGTTTTGTAGCAGGGCTCTAAGCTGCACCAGAGATCCTGGAAAACAAGTCCCAGGAGTCACACATCGGTCAGGAGTGGTGCTGGAAATGCCCATGTGACCCATGGCCTTCCACTGCTGCTCAGTCTGTAAATCCCCACTTCAGCAACCTCCTGCAGCAGCAGATTCATGTTTATGTGGCCACAAATTGGGCAGGAGAAAATCTGGCTCCCATTCTTCCTGCTGTCCCTTGGGAAGCCTTCATTCCCCCACCCTACCTCCAGGAACGAGGGGAACAAGCGGGATCCCCAGCACCTGCCAGAGGCAGATGTGCTCGCATCCCTTGCTGGACACACGGAGCAGGGAGGGAAGGTAGATGGATGGATAGCGCTCTGCACAGCACAGACCCCCCTTCCTTTACCTCTCTTTGAACTGCTGGTGACAGTGCTCGCTGCAGAAGCCCCGGCCTTCCCGGGCCCCGTCCCACACGTGCCTGCGGCCGCAGGTGTCGCAGTGGCACATGCCGTCTGCTGCCGGCAGCGTGGGCTGCTCCGGCACGTCTGGGCAGAGAGAGGGCAGCAGTCAGGGACAAGGGGCAGCAGAGGAACAACAGCAGAAGCAGGAGACATTTGCCTTTCTCAGGGAGACACCAGACAGCGTCTGCTGGATGGTGGTATCCACCCCAGGAGTGCCACCATGGTGCCCTTACCCTGAGCCACAGTAGGATTGTCTCTGCTGGTGGGTGCCACCTCTGAGTCCCCATCTTTCTCTGTGTGACTCTCCTTTACAGCTTCCACAGGAGGCATCTTATCAGCACTCACCACCTTCAGCGTCCCGTACTCATTTATTCGAAACTATGGCATTGAACAAAAAGAAAGGAAAAAGAGTTAATGAGGAGGGAGGAGGACAGAAATGTAACTGGATGGTTGGTCCGAGAATGAGGGACGTGGTTTGGTCATCAGTGTGTCTGACAAAAAGACAGAGGTGAGCACAGCACCCCATTTCCCTGTGAAGGGGCCCCTGCCTGCAGCCTGTGCTGGGCACACCACGGGCACTCAGGTGACACCAGCACGAGCTGGAGCTGGCAGGTGGGTTGCTGGAGGATGTGGTGCCCTGAGGCTGAGCAGCAGCTGAGAAATGGGTGTATTTTCTGCAAGCTGTCATGAAGGCACCTTCTGCCTGCCAAGCACAAGGCTGCTGCTTCCAGAGTGAGGGCAGGAGCTTGGACAGAGCCAACTTCATGGCACAGTTTGGAAGGGAAGATGTCCTGCACAGCACGTAACAGCCCTGTGCCTCCCTGTGCAGGGCAGAGCCGCTGCAGCCCCCCAGGCACCTCGTGTGAGCTCTGAGATAAGCTCCCAGGATGGGAGGGCCAGAGGGATGGGGCAGGAGAAGAACTGGAGCAGCCGAGGGATCCTTCAGCTGGGCTGCAGGTACTGCCAGAGGCCATGTCACATCCTGGTGGTCCCTGCCTGGCACAGGCAGGGGGATTTACAGGAGCAAGCAGCTGTGGGGAGTGGCAGAGGCGGCAAACCCAGTGATCCAGGGCTACACTTACCCGCAGGTTACTCCCAGGCAAAGTGGCCACCCCATCTTTCCACTCCAGCACACGGACTGTGCTGCAGGTCTGCACCCCGCTGATCTGGGGAATGACAGCAGCTGTGATGGGCTCATTCCCTGCTCCCCTCTCTGGCCTCTCGGCCCCTGTGCTTCTGTGTGGCTCCCGGGGGAATCGCTGGATTTCTAAGGTGTTCGTGGGAAGGTTGATGGTGGTGGCATTTGCTTGAGAAGGGAAGAAAGGAGACAAACAACCAGAGGCATACACAGAACACTGATGCAAACAAGGCTCAAAGGCAGCACAGAATCCCAGAGGGCATGGTCTCCCAGGTGAGGGCTCTGCTGTCAGCCAAAGCACAAGCACGCAGAGTGACCCAAAAAATCTGCAGCCAGTAATGGCTCATGCTGGGGGGTGGCACCAACACTATCCACATTCAAGGGTTTCTACTTCAGCCTAATCTCAGACTGGTCCTGTGACCAGGCTGCCCTGATGTGACAGGAGTATGCAGGCAGCCTCCTGGTCTGCAACTTCCAGCTTAGTTACCTTTCAGAGGAACACACTGTGCAACCCAGGGCCTCTCTGCAGTGAGTGTGGTAACACAGACCTTTCCCACGGGAACTTTTCTCTTCTTCCTTCTATGTTTTGTAAATAGAGATAAAAGCTTGGATGTTATTGAAAACTGTCTCTGGAAAGATGGACATTCTACCTGGCCTATTGGCCTAGGGGGAGGTTATGAATTGACCCAATCCGGAGGACCTTTGGAAAGTCTATATAAGTTTTAGAATTAAATAATAAATTCAGATTTCCTGCCTCACCCAAACTCGTCTCGTTCTTTCGCTCTGCCAGTGGTTCAACAGCGACAGTGAGAACTGAGGCACCAGGAGCAGACAATATTGGGAGATCTGCTTCTAAAGAACACCCCTGATCTCACCTAACATACAACCACGCTTCGCGGAAACACCTCCCGAAGGACACTGGTCATCTGAGCTGAAAATTGTCCCATTTTCAAGAAGGGGAAGGATGACCCTGATAATTACAGGCTTGTCAGTCTCATTACAGTGCCTGGTAAAATTCTGAAGAAGGTTATTCTGGGAGTTACTGAAACACACCCGGGGAAACGGAACGAAGCTGCCTCGGAGGAAGTCTAGATGGGACATTAGGAGAAGGTTCCTCATCCAGAGGCTGGTCAGTGCCTGGAACAGGCTCCCCAAGGGAAGTGGTCACGGCATCAAGTTCAGGGAGTGTCTGGATGATGCTTTTAGTCCTATGGGTTAATTTTAGGTGGTCCTGCCAGGAGTAGGGATTTGGACTTGAAGATCCTTATGGATCCCTTCCAGCTTGAGCTATTCTGTGATTCCATGATAATGCAGCAGCTCAGGAGCCCACAGCCCTGCAGAGCAGGCACCCAGCACACAGTGCTGCCCTGGCTCAGGGCCCCTCACATCAGAGCTTTAGTTTAAAGCTCAAGAAGTTTTGATTCACCACAAATAGTCCAAGTGATGTGGGATAGCCACAGAGAACCTCTAAGATGGCAAGAGCAGCTTGGCTTTGCCTCCCAAGGTTTGGGAGGAGCACAGATACACCAGGAGTGTGGGCTATCAGGGCTGGGGAGGCAGCACTTAGAGGGGACTGCTCCACATACCTGGTATGATGAAGGCAGTGGTCGGCAGGTGGGTGCTCTGCACAGTGCTCTCGGTGGTGACCACGTGGACACTGACCTCCCCAGCAGCACTGCCCTTGGTGCTCCTCACCACCTCCATCTCTGCCCTGTTGTCCATCACCTCGCCTGGGCACAGAGTGAGGCACTGCAAGGCAGCAGGGAAGAAATCAAGCTGGCTACCAGTACAAACACAGCAAAGGAATGACAAAGTGACTGCATGGGATGGTCTCTCCCAGCAGAAACCTCTGCGAGACATATTAAAGGTCCAACAGAACAGAGAACAGCACGAAGGTCACAGCTGGCATCATGACCCATTAAAGCCCCTGAGGTCCCAGCTCAGAGCCTGCAAATGCTGAGGGTTTTTTCTCACCTGGCACCACCATAAGATGGTACAAGCACGACAGGTCCACCACAAGCTGCTCCTGGCTCCCACCAGAGCCTACACTGCTCCAACACAGATTGTGACTGGTAAATCCCACCCTGGAGCAGACAGAGGTCCCTGAAGGTCCCCTTCCAGTTCTCCCGTTGCAGTGTCACCCTTGATCTTCTAATTGGCTGCAAGAGAGAATTTAACGAGAGACAGGAGTTAATGGGGGGGTGAGTGGGAGGAACTCGATGTCTGCTGTACACACCCAAGTTTCTCACAGGACTGCTGATGCTCAGCCTGTTCAGCCATGAATCCCAAGGAGCAGGCAAAGTGTCAGGGCCTTGAGGGCACTACTGGGCCTCACTGGCTGTGACCAGCTTCCCCTGAGACCCCCACCCATGGGCCCAGGGGCTCCACACTGCTGCAGCACCATCTCCAAAGCACTGGCTGCCAGGATGGAGGCAGGGCTACAGAGGGACTGTGGCCATGTTTTGGGTCCTTCTGATGAAATTTGAATTGAAAGGGAAGACATCCATGTGGAAGTAGGGCCAAATAAGATATGGCTACAAAGGGCGAAGTCTGGAATTATAAAATCTGAGATGTTAAGATAAAGGTGTTACAGTCAGAGGGCACAGAGTGGGATGGTGTGATCACATGAGCAGAAGAACTACTCCCAGTTCTGTCAGGTTTGTGGGCAGAAACACATGATGCTCAACTGGCAGACAGCACAGACCTTACAGGCCCTCCAGGTGCAGAAAAGCACTGTTAAGTGTTGGGAGAACTGAAGGAACTGAGAACTCAGCTGGACACCAGACTCCAAGTGAAAGCCAAGATGAATTTAGCAGCCAGCCTGTTTTGGTGCTTCGTAACACCCAGTAGGAATCCATCTGCTTTTTTAGGCACTTAAATCCAACCAATCCTTGATTCATCATTGGGTCAAATCTTTCAAGGACAACTCATTTTGTGGGCTTGTTGGCTTTTTTTAATACTGAAACACTACTTGGGACTGGAAACACGTGGAAAGGAAGAGAGATAACTAGATCTAGTGCTCAGGCTTGTGATGTTCCACCCGAGTTTCTCATAGTCTGTGATGTGAACACAAAAGCAAATATTTGCACAGCTAATGCCCAGCAGTTATCAACATTTAATTTTAGGTGCCAGGAGCAGTGAGCTGAACTTGATGGTCCTTATGGGTCCCTTCCAGCTTGAGATATTCTGTGATTCTGGTTCACTCTCCAAATCCTTGTGGGGCTGGGCTGATGCCGTTGACACTGCTTCTCCTGTGCCTTGTGAGTTCAGGGTGAACAGAATAAATTTGGATCACAGATTGCGGTGCTGGTCCTTAAACTGGAAGAACTAAACAACTGAGATTCAGGACTCAACTTCCAGTCAATCCCTCCTCCAAAAATGTCCTGGGAAAGGCCTCCCTGCAGCCAAGGACATGTGCCAGCACTGAGGCAGCCCAGCTCAGAGGGTCAGGAGCCCTCCAAGAGGCAGAGGAGCCCATCCAACCCACGGCCCTGCCCCGCTGTTGGACTCAGTGATCTTACAGGTCCTCTTCAACCTTAACAATTTCATCATTCTACCACAAACTGTCCCTCTTGTTCCCCCTATCTGTCCCTCAGCAGCAGTCAGTGATTCCCCCAGCACCTCTGGCCAGAGCAACCTCTGTCTTGCTGCTGCAAACCTTTCCCTAACTCCTTGCCCCAACTCCTGCCCTTTGAGCACACACACAGCACAAATTCTATTCCAAGCCCAAAACTATTCCAAGGCCACACGTGAGCAGCAAGAACACTGTTGGTGTGAACTTGTAAGCAAACTCTTGCCACAGCTGAAACTCAGCAGCTCCCAGGGCTCTCCCACCCCTTGTCCATGGCTTCCCTGGTGTCAGACAGCAATTCACCACCAACACTGCTCACATCAACTACAGCACATAACTGTAAAACTTTAAACTCAGGGTTTCTGGGACAATCCCCACAGTCCCAAGCCCCTGAACCAAGGCCTCACAGGTGTGGGCATGACACAACACCTGGGCTGCAGAGCTCCAACCCCACCTGGAGGACTCAGCATCAGGATTGGAGATGTTGTTTGCAGCTCACAGTTTTTAAAATCCCAGTATAAAAATCCATGGAAGCCTAACCTGCTGTGAAGTATCTCAGGTCAGGAGCGCTACACAAGGAAAAAAGGAGAAAAGAACAAGATCTGAACAGAGGCTCAGCCGTAGCTATGACCACACAGCAGGAGAAAGGCCCAGGCACACATCCCTTTGGATAACCCTGCTCCCTGGGAGCAGAAAAGATGTCATGGAGGGGATACCCACAGCTGAGACAACTCTGGTGGCTTCAGCCCCTAGAGCCAGAGCCCAGGCAGGTACCACTGCCCCAGAGATCACTTCAGGGTGTCTCCTGCAAGCCCTGGAATGACTCATACTATTACAGGATAATTCAGGAACCTCAGGAGGTCTCTAGTTCAACCTTCTGCTCCCAACAGAGTCATCTACAGGATCAGACCAGGTTGTTCAGGGCTTTATCCAGCCTGGTCTTGAAAACCTACCAGGATGGAAACCTGCAAATTAGCATAACAATCAGCAAACCAAACTAACACCTTTCCTTGGATATTAGGAAAAGGTTTTTCCTCCACAGGGCACTGAACAGGCTCCCCATTGCTGTCAGAGCTCCAGGAGCATTTGGACAACACTCTCAGGCACAGGGTGGGATTGTTGGGGTGACTGTGCAGGGCCAGGAATTGGACTGGATGATCCTTGTGCTCAGGATATTCCATGATTCGTTCTGCTGACTGTTTTAGACATTGAACAAAAGGTTTATTTATCTTTTTTTTTATTTATTTAGCTGGTATCTTATAAAGCTTTTGGCCCACACATCCCAGGAACATCCGAAAAAACCCTGCCCACCCAGACAAGACCAGAACCAGGCCAGTGCTTAGCAGCCTTCAAAACCCCCACCAGCCAGCTTTTCAAAGAGCAGCTGTAGAGCTGCAGCTGTTTTGGCCATAACAGTGGGGCCCCAAGTTCTCCATTTTCCCTGGTATTGGGTGTAAGTCCACATCTTACAGAGGGTGCAGGTGAGCCCCACCCCCCACCCAGCCGGGCATCCACCCCACAAGGACTCCTCACACCCACTCCTCACTTCTGCCTTCTGCTGAGGGACAGTCAAGGATCCCCAAGTGGAAAAGCCAGAAAGGAGGAGAGCCACCACAGGAAACCCTGGCCATACACACGTATGGTTCCTCCAGAGAACACCACAACCTGCTGGCTGGAAGGTGGAATTTTTTGAGGCAACTCTCATCTGGAAGCGCTCTGCTCTCTCCTGCTTTTCTCCTGGAATCCTGTGCTCCATGTATGGGTAGGGCTGTGCATACAGAGTCTGTCTGCAGCCAGACCCTGCCAGCCTATTCCAACCAGTTCTGACAGCAGGATCAGATGTCTCTGAACAGGGGTCTCTGTCAGAAACAACCTTCAGGTTCAGGAAACAAAGCACCAACACAGAGAACGGGGTCCCTGAACGGGCCCTCACCTGGCAGGGAAGGGCGTCAGCACAGAGCACCTGAGAGCAGCTGGGGACACCAGTCTGTGCACACACAGTCACACAGGCAAAGGAAACTGGCCACAAAACACACATTTTAAGGCAACCAGGATCACTGGCTCTGCTACCCACAGAGCTTTAGCTCTTCAAACAGGGAATGCTGTGTGTTGGCACAGCCGCATTCCAGACCAACCCCGGGGCCTGGAGAGCATTTCTAGGGCTGCTGCACACACGAGCCTCCAGCTCTGCCACAGCCTCATACACCCTCTCTCCAAACCACGGCAAAGCCAGGGAATGATCCACTCTTTGGAAAGAGGAGGGACATGCTGCATGCAACAGGCCACAGAGGAGCATGGAGAAAAGCAGCTCCCGGCACGGAGCCGCTGCACAGCCCTGACAGTGCTTTAATAAAGCACAATCTGCTCAAAACAGGTGATCCTGTTCATCACAAAATTGGCTTAAAGTAATCTAATTCAAACAATACTAACATGAATTGGCTTTGTGGCTTCTTGGAATTTTAAATATTCCTGAAACCTGCACAGGTACACGCTGAGGGCCACTGAGCTGGGAGGAAAGGTCCTGCTGGACACCAGAATGGCCAGGAGCCAGCAAAGTGCCCCTGCAGCAATGGAGAACAGTGTCCTGGGCTGCACTGGGAGCTGTCTCACAGCCGGTGGANCCTTCCCCTCTGCTCCACACCAGTGAGGCCAGCCCTGGAGTGCTGGGCCCAGAGCTGGGCTGCCCAGTACAAGAGACAGGGACAGACTGGAGAGTCCAGCACAGGGCCGTGAAGGTGATGGAGGCACTGGAGCATCTCTGCCATGAGGAGAGGCTGAGAGAGCTGGGACTGCCCAGCCTGGAGCAGAGCAGGCTCAGGGCCTCTCACCGCTGTGGATAAATACCCAGAGGGAGGGTGCAGAGAGGATGGGGCCGGGCTCAGCCCCAGGGGCCACGGGCACAAACTGACACACAGGAGGGGCCCTCCCAGCTCAGGAGACACTTTGGCACTGTGAGGGTGGCTGAGCACTGGTGCAGGTGCCCAGGGAGGAGGTGGAGTCTCCATCCCTGGAGAAACTCAAAAGCCACCTGGACATGTCCTGGGCAGCTGCTCTGGGTGGCCCTGATGGAGCAGGGGGCTGGGCCAGGTGACCTCCAGAGGTGCCTCCAACCTCACCCAGACTGTGATTCTGCAAATTAATTTTTTCAGGAATTTCCTCAGCTATAACGGAGAAATTCCCCATCCTTGCCATCAGCTGAGGATGGATTATTAATTACCTCCAGTGGCAAAATTGAGCCTTTAAGAAAGAGCACCAGCTGGGATCATGCTAAAAGTGCAAGTGGCACCTCAGAGCACTGCAGAGACCTGCTGGGCTGAGAGCTGCTCCCTGGATCTTCCCATCTTCTGGCATTGCCCAGGGCAGGCATTTAGGAGACTCATGGCACTGCAGAAAATATTTGCTTTGCATACACACAGGAGCACTCAGGAACACCCCTGGCACAGGCAGGTGGCCCAGTGGAGAAAGACAATCACACACCTCTTCCCTTCCAAACTTGACTGCTGCACCAAAGCCAGGAGCTAATGCCTCCTCTGGAACAAACTAGGGGACACAAAGTCCTGCTCCAGGGTTCTTATGCAGCATGGTGAGGTTTGGAGCGAGCCATGATATTTATCAACATCTCAAAACTAGATGAAATGTCCTTCTGTGCAGTAAGAGGCTGTTCTTGTTGCACATTTCAAAATAGCATACAGATTCTGTGAAAATGGAGATCAGAGGGAGAAGGGCAATAAAGCAGCAAGCTGCCTTCAACTTGAGGTTCAGACAGAGCTGACAAAGCAGAGACATTCAGGCTGGGTGTCACCTGCTGTCCCCAGGAGTGTCACTGCCACCAGGACCATTTTTTAGGCCTGTGGATCTGCTCAGACCCACAGGTGGGGAGAATGAGCAGTTGCCAGCAATCCCATGTGCCACCCCAAAGGGTTCAAAGTGACACCATCCAAGCTGAACGCTGAGGCCAGAAGGCAGCCTGAAGCTGGGGCAGCTCTGAGGGGCACAATGGGGACACCCACACCCACCTCCCACTGCCCCCTGACAGCACCAGCCCTGCTGCACCATCCAGACCTGCACAGTTAGGGAGATTTTTCCACACTTATAAGCACATGGAAACAACAAAACAGGATGGATACCTGACCCCAAATATTTCTAACTGTCCAGTCTTTCATCTTCTTTTATAACTAGTAAACAAATAAATCCAGAACCTGTCCTAGACCATGTAGAGCACTCTGTCCATAGCCTGGGCTGTTTGTCTGTGCACTGTTAGGCTGGACCAAAGCTCTCCACGCTGCAGAGCCCTGTCCAGGGCTGCAGTGGTGTCACTGCAGGCTCCGGGACAGCATCTGCTCATCCGATGTTTGAGAAACACCTGAAGAAACGTGGCCAAGCGTCCGCCCTGCAAGGGGCTTCCAACCTCCGTGTGTCCCGGAGAGGATCCCTTGGGAAAGCCAGGGAAGCACAGTCTCTGCGCACAGGGCTGGGCAGCGCCTCGCAGCGCGCAGCCCCGGCGGGACCCGGGCGATAAGGCCCGGGCGATAAGCGCGGCGATGTCCCGGTGCGATAGCGCGGCTCTGGCGGCCCTGGGCAAACACAGCGAGCCGCTCACGGTGTTCCGGCCCCGCCGCCCCCGCGGGGCAGCCCCGGCCCCTCCAGCGGCTCCATCGCGGCTCCGGCCCCGCCGCGGGCACGGGGGATGTCGGCGCTTTTCCCCCCCGTCCCCGCCGGGCCCGGCCCCGCTCGCCCGGCCGGGGCCTC
>WBMZ01004488.1:0-34667 GCA_013400975.1 Atrichornis clamosus | reverse complement strand
CTGGAACACTGACAGACAAATCAAGCACTGAGGGTCAAGGAAATCTCCCCACACTAAGGGTCAAGGAAACCTCCCCTTTTCATATGACAAACTGACCAGGGGTTTTCTTTTGGAACTTCAGATTTAGATGTGATGCTTTGGGGCTGGTAGAAGCTAGAGGAACTAATGAGATATGGCAGTAGCAGACAGAATATCAGATAAAGGTGAGAACACAGCAATAAGCAGTATGAGTAGTCAGCGGGGCGTGGTACAGATATGGAAAGAGAGCAAGACCTGAAAGAGGGACTGGATGGGTGAGGCCGAGACAGGCAGGTCCAGGTCAGTGGAGGATAGAGAGAAGCAGCGAAACCATGCTATTACATTTTGGTCAAGGCACAATGTCTTTGTGCACAGATTTGAGAGCTGACTGAACAGGACAGAGTGTGACTGTCCCAGAATCAAATCCCATTATTTCTCCAGATGTCTTAGACTCCTTAAAAAGACTTGAATTTCCAGCTTGTCCCGGACATCTTTCAAAAGGTACGTGAGCACCACTATGAATATCAATTGGTTCCTTTTAGTGCATCCCCAGACTCTCTACTATCATGACAGTTACAATGACCAACTCTACATATGGGTGAATATTCCTGGGTCCAGACATCCTGGCATTGTGTACTCTGAGTACAACTTTAGGCACCTTCTCATTGCTGATAACAAGCTGCCTTATTGGGGTGCACACCTAACAGTCTGACATGCAAGCTATGTGTCTTTCCCTTTCTATCAGGACTGTCATTCTCTAAAGAAACATTATCCATTAATAAGGAGTCAACAAAGGTCTTGCTGTTGACATACCTTGCTGCCTGAATATCCTACCATGCATCAGAAGCATTCTCTGGAATCTGGTGACAAATTAGGTAGGAAAATATCTGTACTAAATTATGACACTGCACTCCTCTAAATTGTGCAGAAATGCCCAAAACATAGCCAGAATGTGTGACCATCTATCTAGGGAGATGTTCATTTGCTATTAATTAAGAAGATTTCGAAAAGACCGTGAAATAAGCATCGCATTATCTAAAATTAGGGCCTCCCTTCTTAATAACAAAACTAAGAAATCATAAGAAATGGTTTGATTATAGAAGTTCTTCTTGAAAGTCATATGTTCAAAGTTTTGCCCACAAGTCATCTGAGACGAGTGAAATTACATCTATTGTTTAATCAACCTAAACATCCCCAATAAAACCAAGTGGACTGACAAAAGATTGTGTATACACCTACAACTCATCTGCACCAGTTTCTCCATAGGAAAATAGAAACATGTGGGCAGCATTACATAATTAATTATATAGTTGCTTCTGAAATTTCAGTAGTAATCTACAAAGATCTATGAACAGTATTTGACCACCTTATGTGTTAACATATACAGTAACATTCTGCATTTAAGACAACCTTTTCTCCAAACCTCATAAACCTGTAAAATCCTTATGCATATCATCAGTTTGATAGACTTAGGAAAGGATGGAGAAGCACTGTTTCCAGGGATTCATTGTCTCAAGAACAATGATGTTTTGTCAATCAGCAAGGCATCCCATTTGCCTTTTTAACATTGTAATTTTTGTTTTAATCATGTGCCAAAGAGGATAAAAATACTCAGGGTAGAATTAGAATAAACAAATTATAGAATGGATTATTGCAAAGGCCCTGTGGAAACTGGTTAGTCCAACATCCAGCTCAAAGTAGTGTCAACTCCAGACTACGTCCAGTTTGGCTTTGAATATCTCCAAGGATTAAGCCTGCACAAGCTCTCTGGGCAACCTGTTCCAGTGTTTGACTCACATTATAAAAGCGTTTTTTTTCTGATATTTAAACAGCTGTTTCTGTGTTTCAACTTGTGCTCATTGCCTCTTGCCCTGCCAGAAGGCACCAATGAGAACAGTGTACTTCCCTCTTCTCCGTTTCCTTACATCGATAAGATCCCCCTGAGCCTTTTTTTCCCCAAGCTGAGGAGTTCCAGCTCTCTCAGACTCTTCTCTCCATCTGACAGGTGCTCCAAGCCCTTAATCATCTTTACGACCCTTTGCTGGACTCTCTCCAGTATACTCATGTCTCTCTTGTACTGGGGATACCATAACTGGACACAGTACTCCAGGTATGGCCTCAGCACTACTGACGGAGGGAAATGATTGAGACTCTCAACCTGTCAGCAGTGCTCTGCTTAGCGCAGCCCTGGCTGCTGTTTGCCTTTGCCACAAATGTTCACTACTGGTTCATGATCAGTTTCTTGTCCACCAGGACACTCAGTCATGACATTCTTCTAGGCCTCTTTCTCCAGCCTGATGAGGTCCATCTGAAGGGCAGTACAACCAACTTGTGGAATCAACCACTCTTCTCAGTTTTATACTGCCTGCAGACTTGCAGTCTGCTACACCAGTTAAATCATTAAAGAAAATGTCAAACAGAAGTGGGCCCAGTATCAACCCGAGGGGTATGCTGCTAGTCACTACTGGTCTCCAGCCCAACTTTGTGTTGCTGGCCACAAGCCCTTCGAGCCCAGCAATGCAATTTTCAGTCCACCTCACTGTCTCTTTAGCCTGTGTCTCATCAATTTTTCCATTAGGATGTGATGGAAATAGTGTCAGCAGCCTTACAAAGTCAAGATAAGCAGCACTGGCAGACCTCCCCTTATCTACAGACACTCATTTCACTGTGGAAGACTATGAGGTTGGACAGGTATTATTTCGCCTTTGAAAATCCATGTTGACTACTCCCAATCATATTTCTGTCCTTCATATGTTTGGGAATGGTTTCCAGGAGTGTTTACTCCATCACCTTCTGAGGCATTGAAGAGAAACTGCCTGTCCTGTAATTCTGTAGATGCTCCCTCTTGCCCTTCTTGAAGACAGCAATGATATTTGCTCTCCTTCAGTCATTATGAACCTCCCCCAGTCACCGTGACCCTTTACAGATAATTAGAAGTGGCCTACATGGGCACTGCATAGCTCTCTTGGCATGTGTAGGAACATGTCATCAGATCCTGTGGACTTGTGCATTTCCCATTGTTTGGAAAGCTGGGTGGAGACACAGCCAGGATAGCTGACCCCAGCTGGCCAAAGGAATGTCCCTATGGAATCATGCTCAATATATAAAGCTGGGGGAACAATGAGGAAGTGGTGTACATTTGGAGTGATGATGTTTCCCAAGTCACCATTGTGCATTATGAAGCCTGGCTTTCCTGGGGATTGCTGAACACCCACTGGCTAATGGGAAGTGATTAATTAATTATTTGTTTTGCTTAGCTTGTGTGTGCAGCTTTTGCTTTACCTATTAAACTGTCTTAACCCATGAGTTTTCTAGCTTTTACTCCTCCAATTCTCTCCCCCATCCCAGCTGTGCAGGAGGGAGCGATCAGCTGTGTGGCGCTCGGTTGCTTGGTTGCCAGCTGGGGTTAAACCAAGACAGCACTACTGCAATTATGCATATTTTCCTTTGACTATTTGGGGGTAGAATTCCTAGTAACTTCTTCCCACAAAGAATATAAATATTATGTCTCAAGCATCCTGAAGAAAACTGAGAAAGTAAACAACACTGTGTGGTTACTCAGTAGCAAGTATTTCCCCACTTGAAAAAAGGCTTTATTGTGCTTGAATGGGCAAAATAACTAATCACTATGTATAACAGTTAGATTATTTCCCAATTCTATTTTGTAGTCTATGATATAGAAATTCACCTGCTGGAAAGTGTTATATCTTGCCCTAATCATGATGTTACCACCATCATCACCACTTGTCTTTACTGCTGTACTTACCACCCTACTTCTCTGCCCATTTTTTCCAGCAAGTGCAGCAGGGTTTCCTTACAGAGGAGCCAGGGGTACTGACTAAATTCTTAACGTGACAGGGAAAAGAAACTGGTGTCTCCTTCGCATTTTCTCAATTTTACTATTTTTAAGCTTGATCCTGTCACAGGCTGCAGCATTTATGGGCCGCAAGGACCACTGACAGGACTTCCAAGAAGAAACTGANACCCAACTCAGCAACTGAGTGCTGAAATCAGCTCCAACTGGGTAAAAGGTAATTCTGGCAGGGGGAGATCTGTGACCACCGACTCAGGGGCTACAGACCCAAGAAACCACCGACCCAAAAGAACAGAAAGACAGAGCATGAGGACTAGTTAACACGAGAGATGAGAGAATCATTAACCAACAGAAGATAGAATACTAATTAATACGAGAACTATTAACTTGTAGCCAATGAACACTAATTTCTTTTTTTGCTAAAATATATAAATAGTAAAAAGTTTAGGTAATTGGTGTGCTCGGTTTGTGGAATTCCATGAGCACCTAGGCTTGCACAACTCTGAAATAATCAGTGTCTCAGTGTTTAATTATTGGCTTGCTGCACACCAGGTAACGAATCCAATTTTCACAGACAACACATGAACTGATGTCTCTTGCCACAGGTTTACAACCTGAATAAAAACTTGACCATGAAAACACATTGGAATGTTAAAAATGCCTCAAATCTTTACATAACTTGCTTGCAAATAGGGATTAGCCTATCCTGGCAGCTACCTTTACTTGCCAGCAGATGCTGGCAGAACACTTTTTCCCTGGGGAAGTTTCTCTCCATCTGCAATTTTAAATAACTTTGGATTACTCTTTTGATCCATTTATCAACAAAGATCAAAAGCAAACTTTTTGTTTAGGGTTTCAAACCAGCAAAAGGGACATCATCCTTGGGTAGTAGATATGTGTGCTCACATATCCTTACTGTTTTTCACACTATAGTTTGTTGCTTTTGTCCAATCAGTGGCACAACTTTTGGAAGAATGGGTCAGATTCTTGTATCTACTTAGTCTTATGGCCAATCAGGAAATTCTACTAGGAAATTGAAGTAGGACGTTAAAAATGCTGGAAAGAACAGAAAGTCAGTTATTCAAATTCTAAAGGTGTGCACCTCTAAATCCATAAGCTGTAACCTTTAGCCTAGGAAGTCTTGTGCTAGGCTCATAAGTAACACCTGGATGGATATTTTCCTCTCCTCACCAAGCATGTTCCTGAAAGACAAACACTAGCATTGTGAGATCTGTGTTGGACTCCAGGCTGGAGTTACATGCTAAATGTGTACTTTTTCCTTTTGTGGAACTAAAGACAGCCAGCCCTAGAAGACTGTTCAGTTGTATCAATATAGAACAAGTAAGAAAATTATTGTGAAAGTGTTCTTCTTATACCTTTTACCTCCCCACTACTTCCTCATTTAGAGGCATTGTGAGTTTCAGATAAACATCAAGGTAAACTTACAGGTCTGGCATCAGCTATATCGTTTACATGTACACACTACAATGTCAGCTATGTTGTGCTTGTGATGATTGTTTCTGTGTTTGTAACATTCCAGCTGACAGATAATACAATTGAACAGATTGAAAAGATATTATGCCCTTAACAGTCTGGCTTCTGTGATAAAATAATACATTAGAAAAGTGACATACTGTGTTTTGCATTGATGTCTCAGCACAGTTTTATATTTTCAGTATTATCATTAGCTAAGCCGCCTTCACAGTATGTCATTACTTACACTCACGCAGTATCTTCGAGGGTAGCATCCAAGAGCAGATGTCAGACATTCCAGTCTTGTAACAAAAGCCTCCAATATATGATAAACATGTAAAAGGAAATGTTCTTAAGAAAGCTGTCAGGTCCCTGCCTTTCTGGAGCCTAAGAGCCATATGGCACCCAGTGGAGTCAATGGAAATCTTTTCATTAGCTTCGGTGAGCTGTGGATTAGTACCTTCAGTTTCTGTAGTAGTCCTGATTAGCCACTGTACAAATGTTAATAAGATGAATTGAACAATGCCCTTAGAAGCTGAAAAGACAGCAGATATTGTTTTATCCATCCATTTCTAACAAGGGTGAAGTGCCATGATGGAGGAATGTAAGGAGATACCACACAGTGTCTCAATATGAGAAATGAAAATGCTCATTATACTCTTTAAAAATCCAGAGGGATTTAGATGGATGAGTTTCTATTGGCTCCCTAATAATTACTCTTAAGAATAAATCCATAGAAGGAATTAGAATGGAGATAACAACTGAGGTTGATACACACTTGCTGAAACTTTCTTCCTGTCATGAGCATGCCTATTGACTTTTAAGCATTTTAGTACCACTTCTGAAGTGAAAAATCACAAATACTTAGAAGTAGGTAAAGTAATCACAGAGGATCACTTTGAATCCTAAAAACCCACCTATTTTCTCATGATGCTAACTCATTGCCACAGCAAATTCCAGATAATTAAGATATAAAAATGAGTCCAAATTTTTGCCATATTTTTGGAACAAATGTTCTTCTAGCAGTATTAAAAATAATGGTATGGATACTGAGCCTCATGACGTTTTTATGAAAAATGTTCATGTCAGGACATACTTAGGAATACTATTTCCTAAGCACCCACTATTGGCCTCTATCATAGAGTGGCTTAGATAAACTCGATGTCTTGATTTTCAGTGCAAACCCAAAACTGTCTGCTATCAGGCCACACAGCACATCTTAAATGCTGTGACGTTCAGGTAGGGAGACAGAAAATAAGGAAGATAGAACAAAGACATTTAAAGACAGAACAATTGTGCATTAGGTGGAGGTGTCTCACTGACATACCTGGTTTACATTACCCTTTTGCAACAGAAAACACCACAAAAAGATAGCAAAAAACCAGCTTACTGAAAGCAATAAAACTTAACAAGAATTAACATAAAGCTTAAGGTAAATAGTCCCATATGTCTATACTTGGTAAGGTTTTGTCCATTACGTTATCATTGGCCAAGATCGTATGTCCTGAAATATATATATTGTTTATATTTTGGAAAAAATACAAATTGTCATATGCCTCCTTCAAGCAGGAAAGCCTGAGTGGAAGAAGCTTCTCACTGTTCTCATGTTAAAACTTCCTGTGTAAAAACAGAAAAATGTCCTGGTACCTATTAACTTTGTGAACCCTCAAATCTTTTCCTAATATGAAAAGAAAGGACATGAGAAAACACAGAAACCTTCAGTCTACTATAAAATGAAGTATTGTTGATATCATGTTTATTTATTACTGATTTTATATTTATTTATCTGTACACTTCCAAACTGATTTTTTTCCAATATGTTGTATATTTGGTAGTATACAAAAAATTAAGCTATTAATCTCTGTCAAAATTGTGAGAAAGTGAAATCATACACTTTTGAGCAAGATATGATTAAAAAAACTTTAATTTTACACAAGAATGAGTGGATGAAATTCTGGTATTATTGTACTGAATACCAGATTGGATTAATTCTGTCATTTAGTTGGAATATGATAAGATTCCACACAGGAAAATGAATTTGGAAATTTTAAACATATGGAGGTTGACGTGCCCTATTGAAAGAATTAATAAAGTCACATGAAAAATTTAAGAGCAGTGTTTGAGTTTCTTGATTCCTTGACAACCAGAAAGAAAAGGAATTCCTACTCAATGGAAAACTACTGCTAACTTTGATGTAGCCAGAATTGCACTGTATCTGCTGCATATGGTTGTACAACTGTAAGTCTATTTCCTTGTTTATAAAACAGTCATATTTCTATTTTTTTCCTCTTGTGTCTTCCAATATTTTGCCTAACAAAATCAGCCGCACCTTTTAGGCTGCTTCTCATGTTGCAAGCCCGTAAGTAAAATAGTTTCGTAAGAAGCTAGTATCAGAATTGAAATACACATTTTTCATAGAAATTTAATTAAGAAACATTTTTCTCCAGAATAATGCATTGCCCACCTTAATAGGCATATGACTATAATTACATATATAACAGCTTGATAATGATCTCAGCATTTCCTTCAATCTTTTATCTCTTTATGCATTAACTTTTCCTCGTTTTGAGACTTAGTATCAAGGGGTTTGCCATAATTTCAAATGAAATCAGTTTCAGAGCCATATAATTTGCTCCTGCTCTTCTAGTGAACTTGAAAATTTATGAGCCTCAAAATAAATTGTCCTTTACGTTATTGATACCGAGTCAGACATCTGTTTGGAATGCTCTCTTTACACACCTCATCAGAGTTTCTGGTGGTCATTTGTTTACTTAATTAACTCAGAACAGCAAGAGCAAATGGATATACTGGACATCAAATCTACTTTAATATCCAAACGCTGCAGCCTGTTGGTCGTCTGTCCATGGATGATAGCTAAGTCAGCATAATCATATCATAGGACTCACTTCTCTATTCCACAACTTTCTGTTCATCTAACTATGACAGATATCAAAACCTGACAAGAAACTGCCGTAACTCAAGACAGGAATTCTTCCTTAGGAATGACCTTCCTAAGCAGCAACACACCAATGCAGTCAATGCAAAAGTAACATTAAAATGCTGTTTTGCTCATATAACACATATAGTCATTTGGGAATTTTATAGGAAGTTTTGGAAATAAGTAATTTGTCCTGTATGGACTTCTCTGCTCTGACTACTATATGGACAAGTTTGATTCCATATGCATCTTGCAGGAAGACAAAGGACTGTGGTGTGTTGACCTTGGCCAGCAGAGAGACCCACCCCCACACCCAGCTCCTCTCTCATTCTCCCTCCTCAACAGGATGAGGGGAGAAAATAAGATGGAAACCTCAAGGGTCAAAATAAAGACATTAAGATAATTTCCCAGCTAACATCGCAGGGAAAAAAGACCCAGCTTAGGCAAAATTAATTGAATTTACTGCAAATTCAAAATAGAGTGGGATGGTGAGGAACAAAGACTCATCACACCCTTCCTTTTCCCACATTCAATTTCACTACTTCATTCCTGACTCCTTAATGTTCTTTCCCCAACCCCAAACGGCACAGGGGAACGGGGAATGTGCACTGTGGTCAGTCCGTATGAGCTCCTCTGTGTTGCTCCTTCCCTCTCACACTTGTCCTCCATGCCAGACTTTCAGGTTAAAAGTGCCCCAGCATGGTGCCCCCACTGGCTCCAGCATGGAGCAACACATATCCATGGCTACAGCTTGCTTCAGAACACATCCACCCGCTCTGTGTGGTGTCCTCCAGGGGCAGCACGGTCCTCTCCAAGGGCTTCAGGGGAACTACCCGTGTCACCGCGAGCTCCTCCACGGGCTGCAGAAGATTTTCGGCCCCGGTGCCTGAAGCAGCTCCTCTGCTTCCCTCTGTTCTTACCTTGGTGTTCACAGGGCTGTTTATCTCGTCTATTTTTTCCTCACAACCTTTTGTGCACCGTTTTTGCCCTTCCTTACGCGCAGTTTCCCCGAGTCACCCCCGCCCCGGCCGCGGGCTCAGCCGCGCCCTGCGCTGGGTGGGCTGGGTCCGGCTGAAACCGGCTGTGTCCGGCTCGGGGCAGCCCCGGCCTCCCCTCACAGAGCGCCCGTAGCCCCTGCTGCTGCCGGAGCCCGGGCGCTCGCACCCTGTAGAGCATCTCTGGAGAACATTGAACCAGCAGTTCTGAGCACAGACACCCTCTTCAGACTGGCAAAAGCCACTTCCTTGACAAGTAGAGCTTCTTTTAAGCATACCTTTGAGGATTACATACTTTTCAGATACCTTAATGATTTTCTGTCACTATGGATACAGCCTGCCTACAACTCAGTGTGGATACAGTGTGCAAGAGAAGTGAAGCTCTGCAGTAAAAACTAGAATGATTTTTTTGTAACTGCACTGCTGTGGACCTTGGAACCCAGGACGTTGTCAGGAGACTGTCATGGCTTGTCCAGCCATCAGACTATTACCCCTGATTGCTCCAATGACGTGGACGTGCTGGTCAATAGTGACCTTTTCAGGAAAGACCCTGAGTGTACCAAGCATGACTACAAGGCTCTTGGGGCAATGGTCAAGGGCATGGTGGCCCAGGGTTCTTTCTCTGTAATCCTCCTGGTGAGAGGGAAGAGCTCAAGAAGTGGAAGGATCCTGTGGGTAAACAGTTGTTTGTAGACCTGGTACCATCATCAGGGATTAAGCTTTTATGACTATTTTTGGGGATTTGAGGACTTCTAGGAAGATAGAGGACCACCTGAGCAAGTACAGCAAAATCATCTTTGCCAGCTGGCTGGCCAATCTTCTGAGGAGAGCTTTCAGCTAGGAGAGGTGGAGGAGGGAGGTGATGATCAAAAATCAGATGAAGAAATGGTAGATAGGTGGCAAGCAAAAGATGCAGGATGATGTGGTCAGGAGAGCTATGGTAATCAAATCAAAATCATCATGGTAATCATCAAAACAGGACTAAAGACATTATTTATGATGACATAAATAAGGGAGTGATAAGAGGGCTGCACTATGGGAGAAGCTCACACTTCTGGGAAATCAGCACAAGTATGGGCTGTACACTAATACATGTACCATGGGGAACAAACAGGAGGAATTAGAGGACTGCGTGCAGTCTCTAGGCCTCTACACCACCCATTAAAAGAAAACACTCATTCTGATGATTCAGATGTACTTTATAACTTTGTTTCATCCATTATACTGTTGCTTTGAAGATATATCAATGATGAAGTGCTGCTAAACTGAACAGTTGCAACTTCTTATACTCTTATCTAACTTCTTTTGTTCCCTGATATTTTGAATTACTTCTCTGTGGCTACAGCTAAGGATGAGCTGTACAAGTGTTGTTAAGTTGGGTGGAAAAAAAGAGATAGTGGAAAGAACAGATGTCCTTAGAGACAGCATCCTTTCAAAGTTAGGAGGACTATAACTGACATAACTGAAAACGTTGAAGTCACAAGAACCTTTCTTCAAATTTAAACTAGAATCCTTAGGCAAAACAACTTCATCCCATTTACACTGTCAGATATGTCTAAAGACATACAAAGTTCAGTTTTAAAGACAGAGCTCACATTTATAAAAAAATAAGGGTTTTGCCGATTAGTCTAGATTTTGAGGCAGCTCTTTTAAGAAGAGGTTAATTCTTTATCAGTGTATTGGATCTGACTGAGATGGAGCTCGTTTTCCCCACAGCAGCCCACGCACTGCTGTGCTTAGTATCTGTATCTAGCAGGGTGCTGATAACACACTGGCATTTTGGCTACTGCTGAGCAGCACTGGCATAGCATCAGCACTGTCTCTCCAACATTCCTCCCTCACCACTGGATTGGTAGTGGGCAAGATCTTGGGAGGGAAAACAACCAGGACAACTGACCCAAACTGTCCAAAGGGATATTCCATACCATATGACGTCTGCTTGGATGCAAAAGCTTTCATTGTTACAATGCTTGTCTTCCAGAGCAACCACTACGTGTACTCAAGTCCTGCTTCCCAGGAAGTGGCTGATGGGAAGTAGAGAATAAAGCTTTTGTTTTCCTTTGCTTCCATGCCTAGCCCTTGCATTTACTTTTCTTAAAGTGCCTTTATCTTGATCCATGAGTTTTCTCCATCTTATTTTATCCCCTCTACCCCATCTGATTGAGGAGTGGAGTAATAGAGCAGCTTGGTGGACACCTGGCACCCAACCAAGGTCAACTCACCACAATCAGATAACTCCTGGACTTCCATTCTATGTTTTTGCACACTTACAGCTTTGGCTTCCATACGTTAATTCAATATACCTCATTCTACAATTCCATTTTCAAAACATTATTTGAAGGAAAACTTTGGGAATGTAAAGGCAGAAGTTTTAAAAGCTGTTCTCTACCTTTTTAAATGCTGCCTGTCAAGTTCTTTATAAATATTTGTAATGTATTGCATAACTTCTGACAACTGAGGTTTGTCATTGATTACTCTGAATATCTCATTTAACAATTAAAAACAAATAAAAATTTGAGCCAATATGGGTATATTCTAGGAAGAGATATGACAATAATATGCATGTATCTTCGTATGCCATATAAAATAAGCTAAAATTAATGTAATATTCAATAAAGGGTCAAAGAATTGCAAAATGATGCAAAATGTTGAAAATAAATTCAAATATTTTTATGAGTAGACAATTTCAAACCAGTACAGTGTAACCTGTTTCAGCAAGGTAAGAGGTCATCTCTATTTGTAGCCTGCCATATTCCAAAGCAGAGTAGGTCTACCTAATTTGAGAAATTTCTTCCAAAAGGGCTAAGCTTGGTCAAATTGGTTCTCATTAGATATAACAGAATGGTTTCTTTACCAAGTCAGGTTATAGTTTAGCTATATGTCTGAATCCTTAATAACAGACTGAAGACATTTTGATGGTGAAAATTGCTTTCAAAAGACTGATTTTCCAGAACTTTGTAGCTTCACCAGCTCACAAAGAATGCAGTAGACACCCATCCTCTGTGGTGTGCAACAGAGAATGAAAAGTGGTATTAAAGTGTTCTCATCAATTCCCCTTGGTCCCCAAGTAATGAATTAAAGTGCAGGATTTCCCTGTTACCTTCTTTGGTGGTTCTGGTTTGAGGAATCCCTATTTCATTCTGAATGCAGTTAAATAAAACTGCAGAGATGATTTTTCACCTTGCATGACCTGAAATAAAGCCAATTATGTGAAAGGGGGAAAAGAGTTTTGCAAGAGTCTAGTCACCTGGCAATACATGGTTACCCTACTAATTCTATTATATAACCCAGAATAGCAGAGGTGATTGGAATACTTTGGGAGCATAGATAACCAAATTGCAGATACAGGCATCTTGAAGTGTCAAAGTATGGTTGTTACATCTGTATTTTGTCTCTTTTCTCCCATTAGAAAGTGTGAAGTCAAATAATTTTTTTTTTAAATAAAGGGAAACTAAGATCCATTACTTCTTGAAGAAAATTAGATCACATACTGTGAGGGATTTGGAGAAAAGAGTCCAAATATATTTTTGCATTCTGAGTTACCAAGAGGCTTTTGCCATTCTTTTTCACACTAAATAAACTCCTGTTAGCCTTATGAAGTCCTGCTCCCATAACACATTCAACAGATGTCTTCCATTAGGAAGAGAAGGTCTGTAGGGTGTTAAGTCCCATCTAGTCAGACTTCTTTAAACATGGACATATAAGGGATGCAAATACTTTGCCAGGATTATCTGTCTCTTTTTTTATGATGGAACCCAGCGAGAATTTACACAGGAATGAGGGATACAAACATGCAACAAAAAAAAAAATTAGAAATTAATCCCTCAATAACTTAGATATTGAGGGATGTAAATATACCAGTTAGTAAAGTTCCCTTTGTGTTATTGACAAAAGTAACTTGAAAAAATATATTAATCTGAAAATACAACTTTTGGTTTATTATTTACATTTAGATAAACAAAAGGACATTTTTTACAATCAAGGTTAGATTGGGACAAATAAATTTTCCAGGTAACTTTTAGATCCCTGAAACTTAAACTCAGATCTAGTCTCTCAGTAGTATTTGTGGAATAGAACCCAAAACATGTAACACAGAAGAAATCATCTGAAAGCAACTATTACAGAATCACAGAATGGGTGAGGTTGGAAGGGACCACAAGGGGTCACCTGATCCAACCTCCCAGCTCAAGCAGGGTCATCCCTGAGCACATGGTAAAGGATTGTGTTCAGACAGTTCTTGAGTATCTCCAGTGAAGGACACTCCACAACCTCTCTGGGCAGTCTCTTCCAGTGCTCAGTTACCTTCCTGTGCATCAGTTTCTGCCCATTGCCTCTTGTCCTACTGCCTCGCACCACCAAGAGGAGCCTGGAAACCTCCTCAGACACCTCCCTTCAGATACCTGTAGACATTGACAAAGTTCCTTCTCAGTCGTCTCTTCTCAAGGCTGAACAGGCCCAGCTCCCTCAGCCTTTCCTTAGAAGAGAGATGCTCCAGTCCATTAATCATCTTCACAGCCCTCTGCTGGACCTGCTCCAGAGGCTTCTTGGCCTTCTTTTACTAAGGAGCCCAAAATGGGACTCCATATGCAGCGATTCTAAGGCTGGGTAGAGGAACAGGATCACCTCCCTCGAGCAGCTAGAAAAACTATGAGGAAAATGTTTCTTTGAACATCTCTATAGCCTAGATTGTCCCTGACATGCTTATCTGCATTCCAGCAAAGAGCTAAGAGGGATTTCAGGTCTTATTCCAGAAAAATACTAAGAATGCAATCTTTTTGTCTTTTCCTGATTTCTGCAAACATGTGCATACACATGCCTTATGAATTGTGGGAAGACTTGACTTTGTTCTTCAGTATGAAAGGGCCTCACCTGGACACATACACACCTCTTAGAGCAACTCAGTTCTCTAAAAGTTGTCACTTTCTCCTGTAGACTTTTACATTGAAGGATTTGAGAATCATCTATGATTTCAAATTTCTGAAAAAAAATAAAGATTTCATCCTAGAAGGAAAGACATAACATTGATACCAGGTGGCTAGGGCTATCTTCTCGAAGCTGAGAGGAGGGCTGTTTATCGAACTGGTAACTGTTTAATGTAAAATGTAGAAGGTGAGTAAGAAGCAGGATTAAAATGAATTTGCCTTCTCAGGAGAGATGCCTGGGTCACTAAGCCATTAAAGCACAGTCCATCCTCTGGTCTCTCTCTCTCACTCTCATAACTTTGAACCATTCTAGAATGGAAAAACAACTTCTGAAGAGATGCAAAATGCCTGGTCAACACCACCCAAATCAGCCTTAAAATAATATTCTTGTATGTAATCTCCAGAATATGGCATACAATTCAGGTTCTCTGCTTTTTTGATGGAAGCTGTAACTATGTGCCAATATACAGAGGGGAAGAAGGATTGAACTGAGTTTGGTTGAGCTTGGCACAAAATAGTGCTCATGTTTGCAAAGGCTTCTGTTTGTAGAGGGCACGTTGTGCCAGCTCAGCATCGACCTAAGCCATATAGTGGAACATAAGTAAAAGATTTGTGCTCAGAGTTTTCCACACTCATCTAAAGTTTTAAGCATGTACAAAATGGGGAAAATGTAGGGAAAGGAAGACTGCATGTTAATTTAGCATTTACGTTGTTGAATTTTGTCTTTCCTAAATAAAGAAGTACATGAATGCATGAAAGTACTTGAAAAAAACTTAAATTAGAAAGTTTTGCCACCATTCTACTGAATGCAAAACTGGGGGCAACTGTGAATTTAAACACAAAAACGTTTATAAGGTCAATATAGGGAGTAAAATTGTCTACATAGAGATAGGGTGGTTGGTAGAACTAATACAAGTGTTTTACAAGTAAGGACTAACTACAGTAGTTGTTACTGTCAGTAGAGAGCTTTGTACTTTTAGACTGTGATGGTGTTAATAACTTCATCTCATTTGCATACAACTGAAAATCACAAGTATTTATTGAAATAAGTGTAGAGGAAATATTAAAAAGAGGCATTTTTATGCTTACATTTTTAAAGAAAATCTCTCAAGTCTAGGGGGATTTTGAAGGTTGCAGGAAATTTTTTAAAAAGTTTGATAAGAAAAGAGCATTTTCATTAAGCCTAGGAGGGCTACGTGTTTTACTAAATGCTCGCAAAACCAAAGACTGTTTGTAGGTAAGGGACAATTAAAGAGACCCCAACTACAATTGAACTTCATCATGCTCAGAGGCAAAAAATCATAAAGAAATACCCACTGTGCCTTAGGGGTCTGAGATAAACATTAAAATGGAACTCAGATCTCCTCAAGATGAAGTTTATTGGTTCTGCTTAAAGATTCAGAAAGATCTAATACAAAGGAATAACTTACTTTCAGATACCCATAAAGAGCTACAGAAAAATAACCTTATTTTAGTTTCAAAGTCATACAATCAGAAATTTGGAAATAGCTACATTAAGATTTCCTGTGCTCTCCGAGTTTAACTTCTTTAGGTTTCTTAAATGAACATTTATTTTTTTCCTAAATTTATTCAGTTGTGAGCAAAGCATGCGATGATACCTGCAATTATTTTTAAGTACAGTGGTAACAGATATTTGTAGTAACATTTTTTTATTTGTTTATTGACCTTGAAATTGTGGGTGGAATATCAGTCTTGGGAAGACTTTCTTTTCAGCATCCGTTAGTATGCTAGGACTGATTTCATATATTAACTAGATCATTCTTACAACTGTGTTCTCTTGTTTAGAATAATTTTTAGAGAAGGCAGGTAAAGAAACACTATAACGGAAATAATTTTAAACCAAAAAAGGAGGAAGAAAATTAAATGTTAATAAAGTGTTGTAATTTTTCATAAAGCCTACAAGCAACTTTGTAGTTAATTTAACCCACTAGTAAGTCATTTTTTTAAAAATGTAACATATATTGGGAATATAAATTAACATCTCAGAATCTAAAGCTCTAGCTCTCAATTATTCAAAAAAATGTGTTTTTGAACTGTCAAATAATAATAAATCCAAAATTGTTTTAGTTGCACAATCTAGGGCAATGAAGGAGTATTTTGAAACTCAGTATTTTATCATAGAAGATAATGTATTTGTATATATTCTACCATAGTGAAGTGAAAGGTAGCAATTCATTTTGATATTTTACCTAGTAAGCATTTTGACAGAGTTCATTTAGGAAAAAAAAAAAAGAAAAAAAAAACCCCAAACCACACCTTTATTTTGTCCAGTAATTCTGAGATTAGAGATTTTTTTTAATGACCAACAAAATAATGTAAATATTTCTAATAAGCATGAATTCTGGATTCTGTAGTCTCCTGGTTATGTTATGTCATTTAAGAACTCACTCATGAATAGAAAACACAAGGAAGCATCTGTGGAAAGATAAAAACTTAACTCTGATACAGAAAAAATAACACAATTTTAATTAAGTTTGGCAACTGAGTACTGAATTTTTATTCTAAAGGTGAGCAGCAACTTTGTTTATACAATGAATTGGGCATGCAAAGTCTATTGTTTAATGCATGTGAGAAGTTTTGACAAAGTTTCCTTCAGACCATGGCATATTTTAAAATCTGATCATATTACTAGGAAAAAGAGATCTGTGTATTTTGTAAAGAAGATCTATGTACATATATGATAAAGATGTATACATAAGATAATTCCTGCTTCATAAGTTTTTTTCTTAAACAGACTCCAGATGGGTGGGAACCTCATGGTGCCCTTCAGAAGTAAACTGACTGCAGGTCATATCAGCTAAGATCAGGCTGAGAACAGAAATGAGGCTTAGCCCAATGCTGCACTCCCTGGAGTAGCACTAGCAAACTCCTAACACTGATGCCAGGTTTGGCACCAGCAGAGATCTATGCTAGCACCAAAAATGATACCTTAAAGTGCATTTAAAACAAAATTTTCATTAGACATGAAAAATCTTTATCATTATACATTTCCAGGTCCTAGAGAGAAGCATCTGAAAAGTTAATTTATTTAAATTTGCAAGGCCTGTAAAGTTGGCACAACAGTGGAAGCCAACAATAATCCTAGCTAGTTCCTTATCTTTTCAAGATACTTTCCTAAATTTGGGGTTACGGTTAGAGTTGGACTGAAAATCTAGTTTTATTTTTGGATTCTGAACACAGATACCATAGAACATGAAAAAATAGGATTAAATGAGATAGAGAAGGGAATTCAGCCTCTTAGTAAGGCTAAGGTTGGATTAGTGTCTGAAAAGAGAAGGCTGAAGATCCAAGTTAATGTCTGGATCCTTCAGTGTTTAGAGAGCTAATCTAGGGGCATATAAGCAGACAAAGGCTTCTGCTTACTTTGAAGATGTGAACTGGTAGTTTAAGAAAAGCTGTAAGATCAGAACCAGGAGGGATGAAGGAGCATAGTGTTATTGGAAGTACTTGAAAAGCACAAAGGGCTGCGAAAGACTTGGCGCTGGAGCAGCAGATTGGTTGTGGTTAATTGTCTAGATGCTTACTGGGTTCTGGGTATAGTTATCAGTAAGGATAAAATTCAGCTCTGAGAATATAAACAGAATTCACCAGTATGTGTAGGGTTTAGCAGCAATGCTACTTATGACAAGTATGAATTAAATATACCTGAAGAAAGCTTTGATTTAACTTTGTAAATACGAAGTGATGAACAAGATTTCTCTTCCGGTTCCTGTAGCTCTGCACTCTAGAATGCGCAGTACCAGAGTCTTGAATTGGGTCACACACGCAACATGGTATAGTCCACAACTGTAGAGTACAAATAAAATTTATATTTTGTGTGGCAGTTTAACTCTGAAAGCAGGAACTGATTTTTTCTGTTCACTATATGTGATTTACAGGCCGAGGATGATATGTAGAGTCAAATAGGTCAGAATGAGATGGACCTGGTCAACAAGTCTGTTGTTTGGTTTATATTTCATTTCAGTTCAGAGATTGAGACCAAGACATACTGAAGATGTGGGCTATATCTAACCCATAAGACTCAGAGAATCAGGGATGGAAAGTGTTAAAGTGCTAAGACTATTTTTGGAAGCAGCAAAACGGCAGAAAATAAGATCTGAAAACTATAGAAACAAATTTCTTATAGCTGACCTTCTGTCTTTAAAAATGCTAACTGTAATAAATAACCTCCTTTTACCAACAATCAGTGTCCACATCAATATTAGACAGGCTTTCCAAGACCATACCACATCTAGGTTCAGAAAATTCTGAACTATATTGTTACTAGTTTAGCTCTAGAGGCCTTGCCTTATAGCAGCTAATCTTTGAAACAAGCATAAATATAGCTTTAAATAAGATATACAATTTAAATATGCTTCAAACCTCAGGAAAACTCACTTGCCTGTATTGCTAAACATTTATTCCAGCTCTGTGAGACTTGTTAGTTCCAGTGTAAGTATAGATTTTGGGTATTTTCTCTTCTAGTTCCTAACTGAGACATCCACCCTTACTCTAGTCTTAACCACAGTTTTCCTTTAAACACCAGTTGTTTTAGTATGGAGGCTGCAACAATTAACTTTTTCCAGTTGCTGATGAACTGTTATACTCCCTTACAATCACTGCACCCATCCTAAATATATGTGAAGCACATTTGAACCAGAGATAAAACCACCTACTCAGGCCAGTAGTGGGATCATGCTAATTCTGCAAGCATTAAACCCACAAAATTCCCCAAAGTTTTCAGCACCTCTTGTACAGAACCTACATTTCACTTTCAATTGTAGCCCTTGCCTCAGCTACGCTTTAAGGGCCCTTAACAGGAGGGCCCTAACAGAACCTCTTGGTCCTGTGTTCTCTGCTTAGTCCAGCAATAAGCTTAATTTCCTCATCTGAGTCTCTCACCTATTTCTATTCCTAAACCTCATTAGAACAGTAAATTCTCCAACACAATCATCATAAAGACTCAAAGTAATTCACAACATTTACCCTCATTCTGCTTCTTCAAAGCACATTTTAAAAGACTTCAGTCCCTCCTGTTCTTAGTACTACTCCATACCATAAAACTGGCCCCAGATTTTACCTTTTCCATAGAACTTGCTCCCTTCCCTTGTAGAACTAACCTTAAGTTCTCATTCAGACCAAGCTCAGCTAGGATCTCTCTGGTCCTACAGATCTCGCAGGAAAGATAAAGCCATTATTCCAACTCTGTAGTCATTGTTACCATAATCCTTATTACTATTTTTAAATTTGTTAAGAGTAGTCTGTTCCAGAGGAAGGAGTCTCTAACGAGTACCTTCTAGGAGATAGCTCTGTGGCTATCCCAGCCTGCTACTGTGCAGTTAAGACAAAGAGTGTGCTTATGGCAAAAATAATTATATTGTCAAGGAATGCTACTTGGCAACCTGGGACTTGGGATGGAATTGGCAAGGTCTTGTATTTTACAGTTAATTCCTAGGTTATTGGAGGCTGATAGTAAGTCTAAGAATAAGATTTGACTTTGATGTTGGTAGTCCTATTGGGGAGAGGAGATCATAGAAATTTTGGGATATAGCCATGGTGCTTTCACCTCCTCTCCCAGCCCCCCTAATGTCTCCCTGCCTCCCAATTTTGAGATTAAGTTTAAGAATAGGAATGATTGATTTCTTGAGATTATTTCTGGATCTTGATAAACATACAAAAATCGGATGAAGGCTGGGTCTGGGAATGCCTCTATCATTTTTCTTCTTAACCTGATATCAAAGCATGTATCTACCTTTAACCAGAAACAAAAATAGTGTTTACCCTGGTGGTTTCAACACTCATCTTAGGCCTGCATGGCTTGCAAGGTGTCAGCAATATCAAGTTCTTCAGTACCTCTCCTGCCCACATTCATTGCATCACTGTTCCTAATCTTTGCTTTCACTTTGCATCTGTTAGTCATAACAGCCACAGAATGAACCATGACTCCCCCATTCCTATTGGCACCAGCTTTTATTCCAAGAGCATGAGCCTTTTTTGAACACTGCATTATTAGCTATTTGGTCCCACTTTATAACACTTCATAATGTGGTAGGCACTATTATCTTACCTGAGGATTTAGGGAGGAATGAAATCTTCTGGCTGCAGTTAAGTGTCTCTGCTTTTAGAAAAGGTATGAGGTTCTCAGTAAAAACTTTTCCTGAGCTCTCAAGGGCCTGCAAAAGCAAAACTTGAAATGACAGAGGTGGATGAGTTCAGTGTAGTGTTTTCCAGTCAATAATTCCCATCTGTTGAATTCTCATTATTACTAGTTTATTGAAAAATCTGTGTATGGTTTTAGTAAAGATTCTACTTAGGAGCATAACACATATACACTCAAAATGACACGTGCTAGATGCGATACACATAAATGTTTTACAGCTCTGTATCTAGCTACTAGAGATACCTTTTGTTATGGTAAAGATGGGTTTGGACTGCATGTAGGGGTTTGATAAGGACCAGGGACAAGGGCCTGAACTGAAATTCAGCTCCTGAGCCAGGTGAGACCTCCAACACAGGCTCCTGCAGCTCTTTCACAAAACATTTTGCAGCAATCTGATCCCAGGTTACACAGCTGCACTCTATCAAAGCTGGCCTCGACCACAGGTGGCCAAACACCTTGGAGAGGGGAACAAAATGAAGGGGCTGTTGTTGGCATTCAGGGCCCTGACAACCAGAGTGGCTGGGGAACACCTGTCCATTGTTTTAGCAATAAACTCTTACTATGAGAGATGAATGAATGAAATGTGTGCTAACAGGATAGAGGTACCTAAGAAAGAGGCTCAGCCTCACAACTCATTTCTCAGTAGTATTCCCTGTCAACACTGCTGCAGTCCATGCAAAAGCAAAACCCCCATGTTCACCTGCTGATACTTAGCTGAGATAAAGACATAAAAAAGTTCCAGCATACACAAAAGATTATTGTGGCACGATCAATACAGAGTCAGATCTGTCACACTTTGTAACTAATATGGTTGAGCTAACCTATTCCAGATCTAACTCTTCAATGTTCTTAATGCTTTTGCTATTTTGCTCTATGCTGCAGGCTTTCTATATTCAGAAGTTGTGCAACCACCTCTACAGAAGTATAAAAAAAAAATGCATGTCCTTAATATCAAAACAGTGTATCTGAAAACTTCTCAGGCAGCTGCTTATCTTTTCTATTATCCCAAGGACAGAATCTCTATGTCTGTTATTGTGCTTCATTCCTGAAAATCAGATGCCAGTTAAAGCATCAACAACTTCCAAAACAGAGTAGATCCAGGCCCTGTATATTATAGTCATCCTTCAAAATATGCCACAGAATTTCATGAAGATCAACAACTTCATCTCTCTTAATGAAGTAAAATACAGTATTAGTCCATGGATACTCTAATTGCTCCTGAGACTGCTTTTCGTGTTCAGATCAAGTAACTAGTAGGATCTAACCTTCAGTTTTAGTCAATGCTAGACCACATTTTGACAGGTGACCTGACATTCCTGCGTGAGTTTCTGCAGCAGGTATTGGATTTCCCAAGCTGCCTTCCACAAACTGGATAGTTTGACAATCCAAGGATGTCTGGATCTCAGTAAGCCACTTGAAAGCTCTACAAATGCTTCCAGGTTACGCTCAGGCTGATTTTATTGGGAGACAACCCTTCTTGTGAGTTTCAACATCCTTGTACTTACCCTGTGTGTTGGTTTTCCTTTTATTGTGTTTGCTGATCAGAGCAACAGCTTTTAATCCTTTTCCTTAGTCCTGGAGCCCCTTGTTTTTAATGCTGCACCTGTAGTTATAGCTCTTACTGTGCTGTAAGAGCTTACAGGTTCTTGAAGCTTCTACTGGGTCTGCTGCTGTCACCTTTAACAGTGCCTACAGGTACATTTGCTGCAACTGCTGCTGGTGATGTGCTGCTACCTCCTGATTTTCTTATCAAGGAACTCTGAATCTGCATTTTCTACTGGTGACAGCCTTGCTGCAGACATTCTCCCTCTCAGGTGGTCTGGCTTTGCCTGTGGTCACCACAGGATTGCTGGTATGACTCCACTGAACAACTTCTGATCACTGTTTCAACACAAAGCAAATGCAGCAATGCTACCCAGGGAACAACAACAACAGAGCCCTTTTTCCTCGAGTAGACATCAGTTTTTCACTTATTACAGAAGAATCAGGATACACACAATGGCAGCCCCACACTTTTAAAATCCACAAATACTTGAAAAATTGGTATGCAAGTTCTTCTACTCCTTCTAGCCTGGACCTTAATTCACTGAGGTAGGAACTGGCAAGCATATGTATATCATTTTATTATGGAATACAAACAGTCAATTTGCTACATTCAAAAAAAAGACTCATGAACTCTATTTGAGGGAACTAACAAAATTAGTTCTTGTGAGTCATCACTGCATTGCTGGTAAAGTGAAAGTACTCAGAACAGGAAGAATAGATTATTAGCTGTAAACTTAAACCTTGCAAAGCTCATTTGGCTAAGATAAACCCAAAAACCAGTAGGCATATAATGGGTTTTATTTTATTTTCTAGCAAGTATTGATAGGTGGCTTATAAAGCTACCAGAGCTGAAGAGCAAAGCATAGTTGTCTACAAGATTATAATGAAGGTCAGAGATCATAATTTTACAGGTCTTTGATCTACACGACAGTTAGTTCTGCTTCCAATTAAGGTTTCTCAACAGAAACTGCTGAAAATATTTTTTTTTTTTTTTTTAGAGGGATTTTCAAGATCTTCAGGGATGGCTGGAGGTCTGGAGCCATGATGTTTATTTCTGAAGCAAGTATGACCGTCATATATAAGAAATACAGTTGGTTTTCAGCCACTCAGATTATGGTGCATGTGATGGCATCCTGTGTTAAGCAAACAATTTTGTCTGGAAATGGGCTAGGGTTTGGGACTGTAAAGAACTGGGACAAGTGCTGTACAAGTCAAATATTTGGTTGAGCAGGGTGAAAGCTGGATTTAACAAGCATGGGGTTTGGTCCTTTTCGGCACCTAATGAGAGGCAGCAGCCACTGGCATCAGGACTTTCACAAGGAGAAACTGCCCTTGCCTATCAAGGAATTGCTCCTGCCAGTGAGGGATCCACCACCCATGGTGAAAATAGATCTCTGTCACCTGTCAAAAGTCCTTAAGTCCCCCAGGAAAGATGGACACTAGAAGAGAGCAGAGACCAAGGAACTACCTGATGCAAGGAAGCAGGACTTGAAGGGGAAGGCCACAGATATTCCTGAGGAGTCCCTTTGAAAGAGGAAGAGAGAAGAGAAGGAGATGAATGATCAAAACTTAAATGAGAAAAAGAATCAAAATCATTACAGTCTTCAGCTAAGAGACTCCAATAAGTTGAAAGCATGAAAAGCTTTATTTGAAACCCAGAAGAAAGACCTGCTGCTCCTGCTGCTGCCACCCATGTCTACTGCACAACCTGCACCAAAGTCAACCAAGATGGCCCAAAAAAAGACAAAGAACTGAGACTGACAAGCTTCCTCCAATGGATAATACTGCAAGGAACAACAGCAACCACAAGGATCCTTTGTTCACCACGCAGAGGAAAGTGAGGTGAAACCACACGGAACTGTCAAAGGGTGCCAGAGGAACTGCAGGAGATGTCACAAATCATTTCCCAGTGCCTTCTTTTCCAAATGGTACCTTCAAGTCAAAGAGGCCTCTAATCAAGTTTGAAAAACAGCATTCAAAGAAATACTACTTAGAAAAGACCAAGAAGCTGAAGCACAAAACTGATGCAATGACTGACAAGGCTGAAAAGACCTTTCAGTAACTAGAGGCTTCGCTTTCATTCATCAAATATGGGATTGCCTTGGAATTAGATGCACTAGAACCACAGTCAGTTTACAGCATATTCAGCGACACTGTAGTCCTCATCAAATTCATTATGACATTGAAACCATTCAGAGACTCCTCAGTATCTTCACATGGAAAAATCTTTGTCATGTTATGAATGTGCTGCCATTTTGCACATGGCAATGCTTAGTTACAAAAGAGACACTGCAATGTGGTATTCCAGGCTCCTGAATGACCACTTCAAGAGTAATTCCAGAGTAAAACAAGCATCTTCTCCAGATGTTGCAAGAAGCACAGGCTTGCCCTCTCCTGTTTCTCCAATACCCTCTCCTGCCAGTTTTGTGAGTTCCAGCCGGGATCAAATGACAGCAACAGGATTGGCAAGAATGGCATTGTCTAGCACCGCTTCACTTCTGAATACATTTAAACTCTCACCATTTGGAGCATCCTGTGTCAGGGTGTTTTGTAGATAACCACACTTTAAGAACCATGTCCTGTCATCTAAGGTTTTGAACCTTTGAATCTAAGGTTTTGAACCTTTTGAATCTAAGGCCCCCAAATGTTTCATTGAAAGGCACAAGCATTCCCTATTTACTACTCTACCAATATCACTCTTGATTTTATAAACCTCTACCACATGCCTTCATTCATAATTTCCACGTTGAAAGATCTAATCCACGTAGCTGTTCCATGTATAGAAGCTATTTTAAGTACCTGATCACCTCTGTTAAACTTTTCAGAACTTCCTCCAGTATTAATATATATTTCTGCAGTGGGTAGGAAGGCAGGAACACAGCTGCAGACAAAGCACCATGCTCTGTGCAGAGGGAAGGAGTGGTCTTTACTATGTTCTCTGTTTTTTCAAATAGTTCTTGACTTGATTTTGAGCAATGGGATGACATTCTTAACAGAAAATCTATTCTAATTCAGAGACAACATTCAGAGTAGTAATCAGTTCAATCTCCTTTCTCTGTAAAGTCTAGATTATTTTCCCCATATATTTTGCTGAACATCAGATGTATCTTTACTGTTTCACCTGTCATTACAGTGACCATATATTCTTAAAAGGCTCTTTACTATTTTTTTCATGGTCAGTCTTTCCTGAATAACTTAATATCAGTAAACACTGTCACATTTCCCAAGGAATGCCTCATTTATCAATATGCTGGAAATTATCTATCTTAGTCAGATTCCTGAAGGGATTTATAGGTAATTTTACTGCACTGTGAAAATTTAATGCTTATGCCAATCTCCATTTTCTGTATTCTGCACATTTACATGTGTAAGAACTTTTGTTCTTAGTCAGTGGATGCTTTATTTATTTAGGTGCCTTTTGAGATGACTTGTTGACATCAGTCAGATTTTCCTAATGCTTGCTTATTTCTCAAAAAAACCCACAATAAGTATTATGCAATTGTAAGGTATGACCTTCCTCTGCAAAATTTGTGTTAATAATATTGAAACACAAAACTCAGCTGCAGTAAAACTACCTGAACTATAGGAAAGCTAACAACAATGGAAAAAAAATCCATTTGCAGCACAGCTGAGTGAGGAATTCTAATGCACTGAAAAAAAAATGAATCATAGCAATGAAACGGCCTTTTAACTAGACATGGATTGTTAAATTATTAATAGTGCAGAAAAAGAACATTTATTCAATTAATACTTTTGTTCTGTTTTTAAAAGAAAGCTAGATAAGATACATGGATCACATAGGAGTAAAGGGAAGATTTTTAATTCACTAGAAACTGAGAAAAACATTAGACAACATCAAAACTAAATAAGCATCTTACTGGTGCATAAGAAGTTTCCAGTAACAATTGTTTGCTGAGGAAATATCTGGCCTCTTAATTTGAGTTTTATTTATTTATTACAGTGACAATAAAACTGTGGAAGACTGAAAACACTGATTTTTTTTTTGTCACCATTGAGGATGAGGAAATGGAGTGATAGTTGATTAGTCTGATTCCAGTCAGAAGTAAATTAATCGAAAATTATTTCAGAATCAATAAATAAAGAATTAAAAGACAGAATTCTAGTTAATCTCAGTCAACAAACTTTTTTTAAAAAAGAATACATTTTTTCAAACAAGATGGGATGGATTTTTTAAGATAGTATAGATCTATAGATAATATAGATAATTTAAAGTGTATATATTTTAGGTAATATTTTTAGATAATATATTTTTGTTGACAAAAATCTGTTAATGAAACAGATATCATATCATGAAGGAATTAAATATGTGCTACTACCATAATAACTCAATGCCATCCCATTGCAAAATGACTGAATGAATTTGCACTTGAGTTTATTAAGAAGAGATACACAACTGTAAATCCAGACACAGCAGTAGTGAGACTCTTCTGGCATACCATGAACCCTTGATGTTTTCTTTTACAAAAGGATATCGGGGAAAAAATGGAAGCCCCACATAAAGGGGAACATAAAAATAATTTAAGGGCTGTAGAAAGTGTGAGAAGAAACATTCTACGTAAACTAGAACAAGAGTCAGGTGCTCTTGCCTTGAATAAAGTGAAGATCTATTAAAATAGGCAAACACAATAACTTATCTCTGTAATCTTCCATTAGCCTATGATTAATGCACTGATGTTTGAATATTTAATTGGGCTGGCTTCATTAAGATCTTTTCTAGAGGCATAAAGTATATGGATATTTCATCAACTGAGAGAATTAGGATCCAGTTTAATGTGGTTTTACTGAGTTAAATATCACCTGAGTTTGATCTTCTCTATGTATTCCTTTGGGTAAGATAAGAAGGATTAATTCAACTTCCCTCTCATGGCAAAAATAATGTACCTGTTTTCCACATTATCTGGAGCAACTAATCAAAGCATCCATTTGTTCTGGACACGTATATGATTATTATATTGGAATAATGTTTCTTTTCCAAAGTATGCTACATAAAACTGTCAGATCTGTTTGCCATTCTCGTGGGATACACTGCTGATAGATAACTGTTCTGCTGTCAGGCCATCTCACCTTGAATATAGATTAAGATTAATAAAATGAAAAGACTTATTTTTTCCATGAACATAAAACTCCAGAACTTTTCTGATGTTTTTTCATGTCTTTCTGTTCAATAGGTATCTGCTTACCTACACAAGGATTTGGTTGTTTAACACAGTGAGTTTTACCTTGTCTGCAGATGAACAGAAAACCCAAGCAAACAAACAAACAAAAGCAGGAATATTTAGTGTTCTGCTACTAAGAAATACCCTAAATGGATGATGCTAATTTAATTTCTGTTCCATCGCACAGTTTCTCAGACTAAGAACTTCCTGCTACATGAAGACAGCTAGTAAGAAGTTTTCAAGCCTGGCAATATTTCATTAGAGGAACATTTATTTGTTAAAATTCTGCAGAAATATCTCGTTTTCTATCAACCTCTGACGAATCACACACGCCACTTCCTAGTAGGTTGCACCACACAGATCCCTTCAGAGTCTGGCAGCTGGGCACGTAACAGATGGAACAGCCAATCTCAGGTTTGGCACAGTCAGGAGTTGCAGAACATTGTGGAGCCAAGAACATAGTAGTGTCGGGAAATCTATATTCAAGCTTTAAAGACCCTGGGAACACCTTCAAGACTTGCTTTGCTACGCAGCCTGTTCCACATGTTCCTTGTTCTAGTACTAATTCTGGGGAACTCCCAAGAATGCTCCCACTTCTGAATGAGATGTGTACACTGTTTAATCTTGAAAAAGTCATAGGATATTCTGATTTCCTGAAATTCTTTTAATATTTATTTTCCACTGTCAATATCTTTGAAGGTTTTTTTATTTGTTTGTGAGATTGTCTCAGATCAAAAGTAAGACGTTTTGAAATGTTGAATCCCAAGTTTTCCAATAGAATAATTGCAGAGCCCACAGCCGCATCGGGCAACACTGCCCAGGGAACATTCTACTGTTACGACGGCCTCTAACAGAAACACCTGCCTGCAATTTGTGACTTAACCCACACTACCAAAGTGGTATTTCCACAGAACTAGCACTGCAGTAAGAGAACATGGGCATCAATACAGTTATCTGTGTGCAGTACCTGACGGCTGTGATAGAATTCCATCTGCTTTCCTTTAATCACAGAGACAAATTCTTTGGTATATTAGAACAGCATTTTACAAAATTTGCATATAAGAGAAATAAACTCTTGGTTGAATATTTTAACCAGATTTTAACATATTAAGACCTTCCCTTGTGTTACTTGTCACTAAATCTGTAAAAAAAATGCATTAAGACTTCCCCAGATGAGTATGCCAGCTGGAAAAGGGGAGAACAATTGCACTGCTTCTGTTATTCAGGCTGAGCTCAATGTAAAATTTAAATCAATTACATGAATCAATTCAATTTTTATCTTTTATGTTAGCCAAATAGGTACTAATTCAGCAACATAAGGTCTTCTCATACCTCTATCTATTGCTGTTTGCTAAATAGAACGAAAACTGTAGAAAAGACTTTTAAAATGTGATTTTTTGAATATGGCACTTCAACACCAACAATACAACAACCCATAAAAATTGAAGATTGATCCCTTTGTGATTAATGTCAAATCCAAGTCAGTTTCCAGTTTCAGAACCATTTGGCACTAATGTTCTGAGACGAACACTCCTGACATTTTAGCTTTGAATAAGATAAAACAAGAAGTGACTACTGCTACTACTACTACTGAAAAACAACTCCTCAAATTAATCAAATGTTTTGACCGGTCTCAACATGGTATTATTCTTTTATGTGTGAAAATTTCACCATTACAAATAGATGAGCAATTTTGGTGTGCCTGTGTGTGGGAAATCAGGTCAGGAAAGAGACTGAAGAGAGCAGTAACAATAGCAAAACATTCAGTAGGTATGTTATACCTTGTTAAAAATAACGTAATGTGAGACAAAGTCATTTTCTGTCTAAGGAGAAAGACCAGATTGTAAAGGTCATATAAAATTATTTTTCTGTCTTTTCCTTTGGACTAAAACTAAAGATATCAACAATTTTGGCCCATTGCCATACAAGATTAAAAGATCTTGCGTTTACAAAGACAGTTAACCTGAGAGGAAAAAAGAAAAAAACCTCTTTTTATTCTGTTGTGTAGCTAAGTTGATTTCACTGTGGTTCTGCCCAATTTGCATTGATTCTTTGCTGCCTCCAGTGGAAGCTGCCTGACCATAAAGACATGGAGCCATTTTTAAGCTGATTTCAAGTCCTGAGGATGCTTTTTGAAGCTGCTGCAGTTCCCAGATTCTGATGCTTATTTTATTCCCATTTAGGCTACGATGCAAAAAAACTCATGCCAGTTCTACCAACCAATAAAAGCTCCCAAAGCTTTGGCCTCTACCCCTTGCAACACAGGGGCCCGCAGGTTGTGACTGTACCAGAAGACAAAACTGAACACTGCCAGGGAGGTTTCCTGGCACTGGAACCCAGCCGTCAATACTGTTAAATTGTTGGGGCAGTCCCTGGAACGTGGTTAGTCTGTGACAACTCTCCTGATCGATCCCTGTGTACTGTTGGGAAGCCAGGCAGCCCAGGAAATGTTCCTAATGAGTAGTTTGCATAAGGCTGTTCTCTTGCTGGCAGTAAGAAGAATGGACAGAATGGATGTGGCCTATCCTGTGCCAGCTGGCTTAAGTGCCACAGACTTTATCTGTGCTCCTGAGCGCATTATATTTACTCCTGCAGATGTATCCTGTGTATTCCACGTCCTGGGCTTCCTGCAGTTCGGCTGACCTAGGATGTTTTCTCTCCTCTAGAGGACAGCAGATTTCCATACAAGAAGACACAAAATTCATAATCCTGGGCTAGTGGATGTACAGTACAGTATATTGAAAATATATGTTGCACTTTCATATCTTTGCATCACTTCAAGTGCAAAATCAAGAAAAGCTACGAGTTGAACTCTGAAATCTATAGACAACTCTTAATACTCTTCTGTTGCTGTTGGTTAAACTTCCTGCCTTTACTGTAGAAGGCAGCTTATCCCATTATGAAGCTGGTCATGAGGAGGCTGTGTAGCTACAGTTTGGAACTGCAGTGCTGGTCTCTGGACGGAGGGAACCTCTGGTCAACAGTGAACACATGCATAGGGGGCTCAGTGCTGCACAGTAGTTGTAGAACTGCTTGTGGCCTGAAAGACAGCTTCCTAGAAGGGGATTAGCCCCACTCCCTCCCTTAGCAGCTTTGTAGGCACATGATCTTCCAAAGGGTAGGCTTGCCTACAAGAGGTCTCTGGAATAGAGTCTGGCCAACAGGCCTGCTCTACATCTGATCTGTAACAACCATCCAGCTCTCCACTGGATAGAGACAGGGCCTGCTCACTAAACCAGCAGTGTGCCTGCCTACTGATGACCTGCATAAGGAAAGAAGTACCTCTGCTTTTTAAATTTCTCTATGCTTGTGCTTAGCATTCAGATGCTGATAGTGAGTCATATGGGATATCCTTATGTTGCCTGAGATGGCATTTGTTTTTCAGCATAAATTTTTTAAGAAGTGGTGCAAAGACAATGTGAGATAACATTCTCAAATTTAGAGTACACTATCAAAACATGTCATCATTTATCAGCCACGGCTCTAAAAAACACATGTGATCCACTTGTCTCTTCGAGCTAAGAACCATGGCTGTGATGAAAGACAAAGCTACTCTGCTTCTAAAATTACTGAGTTCTTATGTACACTGAAGCCATCCTCTTTCCTTTGGCACAGAAAGACCAGAGTAGGCCAGAAAATGTAATGCACTCTATCAGCTAATGAGACATCAGCTAGGGCTTTTACTCACAATCTTAATTTGATGTGGAAAGAGTTTCTGTGGCTGTAGCTGTATAACTCTAAGTGAACAGATAGGAGTCCACAATGAACTCACATGTAGCAGGCTTAGTGCTGCACAGTAACTCTAGAGATGCTTATGGCCTTAAAGGTAGTTTCTTAGAATGGCATTAACCCCCTACCCTCCCTTACCTGCTTAAAAGTTTGGGGTCTGGTCTATGTTAATATCCTCCTGTAGGCAATAGTCTACAGCTGGGAGAGGTTTGACTTGCTTCACTGGGGCATTTATCTTTACTGTGTAAAGGAAAGTCTCTCTGAAAACCTAAATACAGAATAAATCAGAGGGGTAGTCTGGCGATTTTGAGGGGTACTCTGAAGATCATGAGAAACATCTAAAAAGTGAGACTATCCTCTTAAGACTTAAATTTCCTCCTGCTGGTTCAGTAGGATTTCCAAAGGAGCTTTGTGTTGGTGCAGCACTGCAAAGCTGATTGAACATAATTTTGAAACTGGCTCAATAACTGATGCATTGGCCAACTCAGAGCTGTCTTTACCCTTGAATTTACAGGCAGAGGAAAGTTCTAGCCAAAAAAACTGGTTGGGAATTTTTGTAGTGGTTTATTTTTTTCACTTACTACCACACATCAAGTCAGGCCTGGCTGTAATTCTGATGAAACATTTGGTAACTGTATCAAAGGCCTTCAGTTTTGGTTGCAGTGATGATTAATGGAATTTTAATCTTGTTGGCATTTGCATCAGGTAGGAAGTGGGGAAAGCCCTTAAAATGCTCAATTGGCTTGAATACCCCTAACATCTGCTGAAGTTTTTGTTCTAATTATATATGTTCTCTGGCTGATTTCAGTGCTACAAAAATTCTTAATGCCTCATCTTTAGTCTCCCCAGCAGCTGTCACTGGGCATTGCCTCAGAGAGTTAAGAGGCTCACAGAGATGACTGAGCCAGGTGCATAAATATTATTTTATACTTATTACAATACATTATATTGAAAACATTCTGCATTTTCATAACTTGGAACAGAGATTTTGGAAAGTATCATCTGTTGGATGCAGCGTATATATTTTTCTATACAGATTGGAAAAGTAACTATCACACATGCAGATTCCATGTGTGTGGTCAACATTTTGTAAGACCAGTTGCCATGTCAACCAATACCCACTCAACCCAACAGAATTACTAGCACCATCTCATTCCATCATATTAACCTCTACTGGGATTGATGTGTAACTTGAAGGTTAAATACTTATTTTCTTTTGTGAGGAGTGAAAAGTCTGGTTTTTAAACCAAGAGTTTTTAAAGTTGATATGATGTTTAAGAAAAAAAAATGTATATCAAAATATTTTTTGAGGTTCTGAGGTCAATAAAGAGCAATGCAAGAAGCATTTTTTTAGCCTAGTCATATGAATGTCCATTGGAATTTTCTTCTAAGCATACACTCAGTTCATGTATTGGTTATGAGCCTGATTTAGACAATCAGCTCTGCTCTGCCATCACTTCAGAAAATGTTGCACTTGCTTTTATTAAATATGGATAGGAACTCTTATGTCTGTTATAATCAGCTGAAACAAGAGCATGCTTGAAACTGCAGGGCTCTTAGCATGAAAATTTCACCAGTCTTAGACAACAGAACCAAAGAGAACACATTTTCTTGTTTTCATGTACACCATGTAAGTGAAGGAAGTCAAAATATCTTTCCTTTCCTGTCCTAGCATGGCATACTAGAATGGAATCCTAGAATGGAATTGGTGAAAACAGTGACTAATGTGTGTTATTTAACAAAGCTAGAAATTCTGCCTGGCATTTGTTCTGAATTCCAAATGTAGTGCCTCTATTTCATAACCACCAAGGGAACACAGAACAGTACACTGGCCAAAACTATCCACCAAATACTTCATTTGCTCTCCGCATTTGTGTATGCTTACTTCACAAGGTCCCTATCCTGAAGATCACGATGTTTACTTAAAGACAGGGCATTTTTAATAACATTTTAGACCAATCTACGCATACATTTTGATTGTGGAAGAGTTAACTAACTTAATGTCCTGTAAAGATAAGACAAAAAAAATCACATCAGTTGTAGATGAAAACTACTTTTCCAGGACAAGCCAAAGTACTAATTGCATAGCATTACCTCTCGTAATCTGCTCTCTCAGGTACAGGTTGCTTTTTGAGACTGAGTTTCATATCTCCCTCTCCACCTTCTTTCAAGGAAAGCAAGCAGGTTTTCGTTCTGGCAGGGAAGGTGTGTTCATCTTTCATCTCTGCCTGAAGGGATTAAAACTTACATTTTGTAAAGTCCGGAAGAATGCTTTCTTCACCATCCTGGCTGCTTAGTGTTGACAAGAGTCAGGCACTTCCCAGTAACCAGGGAAGAAGTCCAAGAACCTGTGAGCAGTCAAAGGAAACAGTGCACCTACTCACTTTAGAAGCCTCAGGAGTCACACTGAGGGTGGGTGGAAGGCTCGAGGATTGCAGTTCTGGCAATATATATGCAGAGTAGGAGCTTGGTAGCATTTAGACAGTTATCATCTAGATGGCTAGCTTAGATGGAGCCCTAAGAAAATGTACTTAAGAAAATATAACCTATAGGAATATTAAATTGCCATCCTAAAGCTATCAGTGGGAATTTCAATTAACTCTATTGAAGTCATGGGAGCTATTACATATCCTTGCGTAATTCAGTGTAAACAAATCAGAATAGACCCTTGCCTCAGATTCTGCATGCAGAAGACGGCCACAAACCGTTCATCCATCTCATATCTCAGTTAGTACCTTCATTATACTTTGAGTCTATGTCTATATAAGTAAATTTAAAAGTATTCCTGAGCATTGGAATTAAATTGCTTATGATGTTAATTTGTCCTTGGTGTGTCTTTGGCCAGTTCCAGCTATCCCATTCCCAGACTCATGGTGGAGTTATCTTGTAAAAGGGATTAATGCAGTTTCTGCTAATGTCCACTGTCTCCTCAAAAGGAAGACAGCTATATAAACCATGTTATTCAACAGTTTTCTGGTTGTTCCTTGACAGCTCGTCTCTGTGCCAGACATGACAGGCATGTCTGGGTACATCTAAGATACTAGGAAAGATGCAGCGTAGCTTTCCTGGCTTGAATTGGTGTGTACTCAAAACACAGGCTGCTTCTCCTTACACAAGGGTGACCAAAAACTACATGGAAATTATAGATGTAAGTAAGGGGAGAATCCATCCAGGTGTTTAGTTGCATTCCTTTTTCAGTTCTGCAGTTTGTATATACCATTTTCCAAAGATTACTTCAGGTGAAAGACTACTTGAAATGTAATCTTAGGCACAGAACACCAAGCTGTATTCTGCCTGGCTCATTTTCCATCTTCCCTGTCTCCAATAGGTGACCCCAATGTGTCAATATTTGGAATGACTAACATGTAAATACAGCCATACCAAGTTATGTCATGCAAAGGGACATTCTTTCTCACTGTTGAACTGATTGTTCAATTTATTTTTTCCCCTGAATCTTAAGGTGACTGGAAACAAACCACGAAGCCAAGAGGAGGAAGGATTCTGGACACCTGACAAAGCGGTCTTGTTCAGTCTTGCCTCTGGATGTCTTTCTTCATCATGTGGTGTGTATTTTTCCTCCTTTTTTTAATGTTTTAGTACCTTCACTGTGACACCTTCACTGACACGGGCTGCGATTTTTGTAGTAACAGATATACGTGCCTTTTGTGTGTTGGCTTTGAAGATAAATCGATTAAAACAATAAAACAGTTGGGGAACCCAACCGCATAAAATAAGAGACGTACAGGGGGCAAAGTTGTGGATGCCCCATCTCTGGCAGTGTTCGAGGCCAGGCTGGAGGGCGCCTGTGGCACCCGGCTCTGGCGCAGGTGTCGCGGCCCGTGGCCGGGCTGGGAACCGGGCGTGGCCGGGCTCCGGCCCGGCCCGAGCCGCGCGCT